>CABFWB010001284.1:28020-57071 GCA_902151455.1 Timema bartmani
TACATGCTCTGATATGCAAAAAATCTACCTCCCCCCCCAAAATCCCTAAAAATTAAAAAATTCCTATAACCCGATTGCAGTGCCACCTACCGGGTCCAATTGTGAATCTAAACCATCCATGGACCCACTCAAACACACACAAAAAATTTCATCAAAATCGGTCCAGCCGCTTAGGAGTTCAGTGACATACACACGTACAGAAGAATTATATATATTAAGATAATGTAAAGATTATAAAATTATATTTTAAAGAAAATTTACCCACATTATCCGGTAGGAAAAGCGGGAAACCATTTAGGTAGAAGAAATCACCTTCGATGGTCGCATGTTCTAGGTCACTACCCTCGCATTAGACTAGATTGCTGATGACGGGGAGATCAAGGTTCGAATCTCGGTCGGTTGTATCGAGGGTGGTTTTCCATAAATGATTTTCCACTCTCTCTCTACACAAATATGGGTACAATTGTGCCAACTCTACGTCATCGGACGCCCGGTGTCTCTGCTAAGCCTCCGCGGGAGCGCCTGACCGGCTCGCGGAAGTTTTTCTCCCACGGGAAAAAGTAGTTCGGGTAGTTGACGTAAGGACCTAATATGGTGTACGTGGGCAGTCAGAGTTGTTTTGTTTTAAGTGAAGAGGGTGAATTGACACCCCATGACTGGTGGTGAAAATCAGTGCCGACCACTCTAGCTCATTTGGGCAACAATAAATTCAATGTTTTGTGTAAACTTGTGTTTTATTGAAGATAAGTGTCCCATGTTTTCTGGAGTGGTACACAATTATTCTTACTATAACCTTCCTAATCCCTAAAACCAATATCTTAATTAGTACATAAGAGTATAGCCCGAACGGATAGTAAAACGAGGGTGCTAAAAATATCTAGTTAGAAACTCCATAGTAGACCCAGTTGGAAGTACCGAATGGCGTTTTACTGTATTCGTATATTGGTACGTCCAAACAGTCGCCCAGTAACCCGAAGCTAGGGCTTAATGTGTAGCATTTGGGCATATTGACTTAGATTAAGTTAGCTTTTAAGTCTTCTGTTGATATTATTGTTCTTTTTTAAATATATTGCTAAGCCCTCTCCCCCCCTCCCCCCAAAAGTATATGTTGTGTAATATATTGGGAACATTCAAAAGCCAAGTAGTGCAAGTCAATTGACTTAAATTCGAATTCGTTATCCCCAAACTTTTAAATATCAAAGAGATTTAAGTAAATAATTATAAAATAATTTGATATAAGACCATTTAAAATAATAATAATAATAATAATAATAATAATAATAAACATATGTTTAAGTTATAAATTTGTATATCTTATGCAGGTTACCACCCATAAACTCTAAATTAACATAAACTTATTTGCTCTCCTTAGCTTCTGAATTATCCAATTGAATCAAGATTAACTATGTTATAACAAATTAAAAATTAGCGTTAAACAAACTAATTAAAGCTAATTTTATTTCAGACAATCCAACAAAAAATTATATGTATTCAGAGTCATAAAGAGAAAAATGGGGGGAGGGGGGGAGGAAGATTTGGGGGCTAGAACCCTTCAATACTATAAATAAATAAAAAACATATTTTTGTATACCTCTTCAACATAACACATACAATCCCAATTAAGTTTGGCAAAAAACTTGAAAATTCTCCAAAGAGATTTAATATTTTAAAAAAATCACTTGCCCTACCTCTTAGGGGATTTCCCCAACGAGACTCATCAGTTAGAGCTCTTCATAGCTTCAGTTTTCAATCGAGCTATACCTACCGAGTGGCCGTCTTTTGTTGGAAAAATAGTGCCAACAGCTGTGGATAGAAGTGTCATGTGGTCAGCACTGCGAACACTCCGGCCGTTAATCTCAGTTTTCTAGACTGTAGACGCTATTTGTATATTCAAGTATCTCCTCATTTGTCCTCACAAGGCTAAGTTGACCTCGTGCCAGAACCACTGGTTCATAGAAAGGTTCTCTAAGCACCGGGAATCGAACCCGAGACCTCTGGATCTGTAGCCAGGAACTTTGACCACTCTACCACAGACGTGGCCCAGGTAGAACACCCCGTTAAAATAAATTTCTGGGTACAGTCCTTTATGTATTGATTGATGGATGTTCTTTGTAGGAATGATTTAATTAATATTATAACTAATGTTTTTTTGTTTCAGTGCTCTCTTATCAATATCATACAAAATGGCGGCGAAAAATCCCGAATCTATACAGTCGTCCACGCTCTCTATAATTCAGATGGACGACTTCAACTCAACGTAAGTGAAGGGGATTTAATTTTAGGATTACCTTATCGCAGTTTTTTATTTAACCCCAACCTTGCAGGTAATTTTAGGTAATGGCTTAGCACTCTTTACTACTTTCAAGTCAGTTGGTTTTATATTGGTTGTATTGGAAATTTGTTTAAAATTTCTACGATGGATTTTTCTTCGCAAATACTAATGTAGCTACAAAAATATCCCCTTCTCCTGGTTTTTAAGATGGCTAGCTAATATTATCAGTATATCATATTGGTGGGGGAAACTGTACTCCCATCATATTTTTTATTTATTTTTTGTTCCACTATTTATATCACTGCTATATCAACGCTAAGAAAAAACTTCGTGGGGTCAGCCTTCAATCTAATCAAACCAATCGAGGCCCTACCGTCTGTTGGCAAAGATAGTGCCAATATTTCCGGAGCAAGGGTGTCATGCTGTCAGGACAACGAGCCCTCCAACCGTTAATCTCATTTTTCTAGACCGGAGCTGCTAATATTTTTAATCCACGTAGCTCCTCATTTGTCTTCACGAGGCTGAGTTGAACTCGTGCCAGAACCACTGGTTCATAGAAAGCTTCTGTAAGCACCGGGAATCGAATCCGAGACCTCTGGATATGTAGACAGAAAATCTGACCACTAGACTGCAGATGCGGTCATTATAGTACTATAAACAAAGACTATTTTGTTTTATTTTTAAACATTTGTGCAGTTTTATCAATTTAAAAAATCTTTATGTATGAGTCTTTGTGAAGTTTCAATTTTAGACAATCTTAAATGATTCCAATGTTTGAAACCGAAGCTTAAGTTATTTGTGCTTATTTTTCAGGACCAAGCTAACCGAAAGTGCCAAAGATTCCAAAATGTACACCACCGACAAAGGGGAGTACGACCCATTCAAACTTAGAAATGTGGAACACCCAAACAGGTAACTTTACAAAACTGTTCTGCATGTAAAAAAACAAACAAAATCGCTCTTTTATTGGACGCGATGCTCGTGGGTTCAGACCAAGCTGAGGTCAACAAGTTTTTCTTCAGCGAGAAAAATCCGTAGCACAACTTCCTTTGGAAGGAAAGTAAAGCCGTCGGTCCCATGCCGATTTGTGGCATGTAAAGAGAACCCTGGAAGGTATGTGAAAATACCTTTCCCGGTAAAAGTGATAGGACCTTTAGTGCTCGCTCATAGAAATTCTCGTGTGCTGATATAATCAGTAGGTTCAGAAAGTGTACATTAAATAAAATAAAAAATAAAAAAATAATAATAATAGCGCGTATAGGTTACATCACTCGTATCCCGGTAGTGGAAAGATTAGCCAGTACTAATGTACCGTTTCCCAGGGGACGCCCGAACGTACTAATCGTACATCCTTTCCGTGGAGGCTCTTTCCATGTCCCGATGAGAGATGATTGTGAGCGTGAGTATGAGGGTGTGGAACCAGTGGAAATACTTAAACCTAACTTAAGCCAAACTAACCAAACCCTGGTGAAAGTTGTGGTGATTCCCCTTTTGGGAAAAAATACCCAGGGTACTAGCCGGGAATCGATCCTGGGACCCCAAGGCTCATAGCCAGGCGCACAGACCACTACAGCATTGATCCAGTTGATAGCTCATATAATTAGTTATTCAAATTATACTGTATCTGTGATTTGTTGCGGTCACCGTCTCTGTACTTGTGGCCTTGTTCCTCTCAGCGATCTAGGCGTGTTCGCCCACCTGCTCAAGGGGAGCCTAGGCACAGGGATATTGGCGATGCCCAACGCTTTCAAGAACGCCGGCACAGTGTTCGGGATGGTGTTCACCCTCATCATCGGCGTCGTGTGCACACACTGCGTCCACATTCTGGTAAGTGCCGGACGATTTCAGGGGGGGGGACGGATACTTTCCGAAATAAACAAAGCCGGCGTTAAGGCGATTGGCCCTTTTCATTTGGCGTGGAAATACAGAGCCGTGGGAACAAACGGTTATCTTCAAGAATGTTTATTGTTTTGCAATTTTATTTTCTGAAACAGTTTGTTCAAGAATAGAAGCATGTTGATCATTTTATACTTTTTATACACACACCCCCTCTATAATTTTAACAGTGATCAGATTTATTTTGACATTTTTCAATAGAGAACTGTCGGCTGCATTACAAAAAATAAGAAAATGTAACACCTAATAAACATTGATACATTATCTTAGAAGAGGTGTTGAAAATATTAACATAAAAATTTCACTCGTTCTTGAGAAAACTGATATTTCCAAACGTATGATTTTCCCGCAAGACCTGTCCGATAGCTAGCGCCATCTACGGTTTCCGTGATTCATCTGTTCTTGTTGGCGCGGAAGGATACTTTGGTCTGTTGTAAATCCACGCCACGCCTTTCACCCTCCCTCACAACATTCCACAAAATAAGTTTTAGACCTGCACTAGACAGGGCCAAGGGCCTTAAGAGTGCTGGTTTGTTGGATCATTCTCAAGGCTTGGTTTATATCTATGCATAATGCATAGCTAGCTCCCTTCGGTGGCCACATGTTCTAAGGCGTCACTCTCGCAATAGACTAAACAGCCAATTACGGGGATATCGCGATTCGAATTCGGTTGGGTGCAATTGAGGTTGGTTCCCCCTATATGTTTTCCTACTCTCTCTCCACGAAAATTCGGGCTCATTTCCTCTAAATCCAACCTTCCTTATCCATAAGCAATTAATAAAATTAGTACATAAGCGTATAACCCAAATGGGTAGTAAGACGCGGTGCTAAAATAAAAAAGAGTACATTGCACAATTCATAAGAAAAACACAAGGGTCTATAATGAAACGTAGTAATTAAAGACTTAATTAAATCGATTCTCTTTTTATTCATAGAACTACTATACTAATATTTAAGGTGGTAATGTAGGGAACGCAAGTTAAGGAGAGTGTTTTCGCATTTTTTATATCGAAACATTTGTTTGACCAAAATAAATTAAATAATACTAATAGATTAAGAACAAAGCGTGTAACTGAAATAAAAAGTTAACTATTACAACAGTAATGAAATGTTAATAGTAGCTTGTTTATTTTTATTGAGGATTACATTAAAGTGTACAATCATTGTGTTCATATTATTATATTTAGAATCCATGGAAACATTAATTTTTACTGAGTAGCTTACGTCACTAATATATTACGTTGCCTCAATTTAATTGTACAGTCACATTTTCTAAAAGCTAGAAGCGTTACAAGATCTACGTTAATGTATTCATACGTAAAGTCATGTGATCTGTGTGCTTAACGCTTGAAAATTAGTAATACTATTTACGAAATAAAGCTAATAATAAAATAAAATATTATCAATGTTAAGAACAAAAAAAACACAAACCACTTCGGTGGCCACATGGTCTAACGCTCTACCCTCGCAATAGACTAGACTGCCGATAACGGGGAGATTGAGGTTCGAATACCGGTCAGGTGTAATGAGGTTGGTTATTTCAAAATGGTTTTCCACACAAATGCGGTTACACTTTATCTAAATATAACCTTCCTAATCCTTAAAGCCATTAGCGTAATTAGTACATAGGCGCTTGATCCAAACTGGAAGTAGGACGCGGTGCTAAAAAAAAAGTTCGTATTGTTTTTAAATGGTTCCCTCTTACCGGAGGCCTAGTGTAGTTATAGTTTGCATCTGTAATGGCGCAGTAACTTCATAATTATTGCCAACTTTCAAGGCCAAAATGTTGTTTCCACGTGATCTTACAAGAACACAATGACTAGCAGTCGGCATCACGTGTTTGGGGCAAAAAATAAAATATTAATGGATCTTTTACTCTCTGCAACCCTGTAGAATAGAGAACGCAAGAAGAGGATCTATCTCATTTACACTTGAACAACTTATTAGCGTCATATTTCTCTGTCAATACCTTCTTGGAGCCTTTAGAGTTGGTATTCTTACGACATTACTGGGCATTCTTCCTCATCTCTATTAGAATATTAACAATGGTATTGAGACACCTCGAGTTTTCCTTTGCGACCTGAGCAGGTAGGCGCACTTATAAGACATTTCAAATAGCCTTTATTCTAATGTGTTGGCCACTCAACAATGCTTTTATCTACGCTACTGATACTCAGTTCGGTGGCCGCATGGTCTAATGCACTACTCCCGCAGTAGACTAGATTGCCGATGACGGGGAGATTGAGATTTGAATCTCTGTCGGGTGTATTGAGGGGGGTTTTTCCTAAACGGTTTTCCATTCTCCCTCAATTCAAATACGTGTTCACTTCCTCTAAATATAACCTTTCTAATCCCTAAAGCCATTAGCGTAATCAGTGCATAAATGTATAACAAGAATGGGTAGTAAGATGAGGTGCTAAAGGAAAAAAAATTAGTAGGCTAGCTCTAAACAATATTGGCTCAGAAAAAATCTTCAGAATAAATGTTAAGAAAAATTATCAGATCCACTTGAAAAAACAAAAACAAAAAACAAATGAATGTATATTTTTCCTATGTAATTTTAAAGTTAAAAAAATATATTTCTTTGTGATATTCGATTCGATTTTCACTATTTTTTGTTTGCAAAATTGGTTTGGAAATTAACAATAGTTTGTAACTAAAAGAAACTCAAATGGGATGTTCGAAGAGTACCATCCCCATAGTTTCTATTAATTTGGAGTGAAAGATGGTTCGAGTTTTTACAAATTCTAAGCTCGAATCCTAATCATTATTTTGACTTCTCGAATTAAAATCATAGTAAAACATTATCAACCTTTTTATTTAGCATCACGTCTTATTATCCGTTCGGGCTATACGTAATAACTATGCTAATGGATTGGGAATGAGTAAGTATGAGTTTAGAGGAAGTGAACCCGCATTTGCTTGAAGGGAGAGTGGAAAACCATTTTAGGAAAAAACCTCAGTACACCCGGCCGGGATTTGAACCACGATCTCCCCGTCATCGGCAGTCTAGTCTAATGTAAAGGTGATGCCTTATACCATGCAGCCACCAAAGTGGGCTTACATTCATTCTTAATTAGCAATAAAAATAAAAATTTAATATTACAATTATTTTGTTGTTATAATTCATTCAATTTAACATATCATACGCATTTATTTAAGTGATAAATTATTGTATGGGGACTGGACGTTGGGTTTTTCCTATGATTATTTTTTACAAAATCACCACTACTCAGTATAAGAGCTCTAAAACAAATTCCAACAATATATATATACTTAATATTTTCTAGAATCCTCGAAACTCGAATGTCTTTAAGGATTCGAAGGATCCAAGGCGTTTTATAACAAATTACTATCTACGAGAAATTACCGTGGCGACCATTCTTCCAAATTTGTGAATTTGTTTGTCTCTACAGGTGCATTCAGCCCATGTCTTGAGCAAACGGGAGAAGATCCCTTCTTTGAGTTATGCTGACACTGCTGAGATCGCTTTCAAGAGCGGACCTCCAGAACTTCAGAGGTTGTCTACTTTCTCCAGGTGAGAAGATACTCGTAGTCTTTGTTACAGAATTTAGTTTGGAAAGCCACGGCAATAGTCTTTTTTTTTACAGAATTTAGTTTGCAAAGCCTCGGAGATTTTATGCTTTCTCCAGTAAGAAAGAGATTTGTCGTTACAGAATTTAGTTTGTAAAGCTTCAGAGATTGTCTTTTTTCTTCAGGTAAAAAGAGATTTGTTATTACAGAATATAGTTTGTAAAGTTTCATATATTTTCTGCTTTTCCCAGGTAAAAAGAGATCTGTTGTGACAACATTTAGTTTCACGAGGTTTATAGCTGTGTGCTTTCTCGAGACAGAAAGAGATATGCCGTGACAGCATTTAGTTTACCAAACTTAAAAAATTGTCAGCTTTCTCCAGAAAAGAGTAGCTGTGCTGTGACATCATTTAGTTTGCTATGCTTAAGAGATTATTCGATTTATTTAGTTAGGAGTAGCTCTGTTGTGACAGGCTTTTTAGTTTAAGAATTTTCAGCTGGCTTCAGCTTTAACATCTGTTCCACGTCAGTATTTATTTCATAAAACTTCAAAGGTTGCCACTTTGGCAAACTAAATGCTATTTATTGACTCTTATGACCGTTTACAAATATTTCAGGCCTATTTTAACCTACCCGTAAGTAAAAGGGGTGTCGTTTTCATCTACAACTTTCGAAGATTAATTTAAATTTGGCTATCTGTTAACTCATTATAGAGATTTTGACATTTTTTCAGTGTGGTCTATTTTACCTCAATTTGTTATGTTTTCTAAAACTGTTAAGTTAGTGTATAACTTCACTATATTCTTTCGACTCCCTTGAAACAAAAATAAACCTATTTAAAAAAAAATTTGTTTCATGCTCCTTAACTGTGAGCATTTTTGGATACCGTGGATGCCGTGATACGTAAACACACATTTATTTTTTAAAATGAATATAAATACTTGTACATACGTCTCAAATAGTCTGATCGAGCTTGGAAGACGTAAAAATACAACGTATGTATACATTAGTATTTATAACGTAATTAACTTCCAGATACGGCCTACATTTTAAACAAAATCGTAAAGGACATTTTCAAAAATTTCAAATTTTCAAAAATTAGCAAACACAATACTGAACTACCCCCATATGAATTTTATAAAACAATAATATATTCTTATTTATTATGTTAAACACTCTCCATAAACCTAATTGTACCCATATTGTTAGAGCAATTTTAAAAAAAGTAGTCATTTTAAGCTACTCTTAGCCTGCTTTTGTGGCTGCATGATCTAAGACGTCACCTTAGCAATAGACTGTCGATTAAAGAGAGACCATAATTGATCCCGGTCGGGTGTATTGAGGGTGGCTTTTCCTAAGTGGTTTCCCATTCTCTCTCCACACAATGTGGGTATACTTCCTCTATATTAAAACTTCCCTATCCCTAACCCATTAGCCTAATTAGTGCATACCATACCTAAAATCTGAACAGGAAGTAAGACGTGATGGAAAAAAACTACTCTTAAATCAATTTTTCTCCAAAAAACAAGTTTACAATGCTGTCTATCCTGTATAACACTATCCAGATATCCAAATTAAACAACATTGTTAAAGCCATTTTCAAAAAATTTTGAAATTTCAAAACTAATTTTCAGTAGCTAATCTTAATTCTATGGATAATTTTTTTTTAAATACATGATTTGCCCTCGATAAATTATTTTATAACATCTAAATATCAAGTTGGAATTAAATCCCTCAAACAGTTAGCCGCAGATACAGCCAGACACATAATTGTAAGCAAGACCCACTTTTTTTTTTAGTTTGGAAGAACTTAAAACGTTAAGATCCATCATATCCTAGAGCTAGAAAATTTTCTGTAATATAAGAGAATGCAAAATGCCGAAAACGAATTATTTCTCTAATGAACCTCTTTTCCAATTCTTACAGACGCAACTGTACTAGGTTTGTTTCAAGGGCATACGTAAACTCAAGTTAAGTATTTTAATTATTTTTATGTTTTAAAACATTCGCGTGCTTTGGGTAATTTTTCTTAGAAATCAATTTGTCTATATTATTCGTGTCAGGGCCATTAAAAGTTGCATCTTCTCGCCAACCTGTTCAATGCCATCCCTTCTAAAGTGAGGTTTTTTTAAAAATAAAAACTTGGTTTGGTTAACAGTTTCAAGAAAGAGACTTGAATTATTTAAAACCACAATCCAATTTTCTTAGGCAGTGCCTTATCTAAAGCTAGAGAAGCTATTAGATATACTTTCACGTATTCATACGTCAAGTCATAAGATCCTAAGCTATTGCTTAAACAATAACATTAATATTATAGTTATAGTAAAAGGTTATCGATGTTGGTTGCAAAAATATAGTTTTTGAATTTTCTAAAAGGCCCTTTATATGAAGTTGGGACTGTATTTGAATCAGACTGTACTCATAGCTCCAAATGCATTCCAATTTTCACAGGAAGAAAAGTTTTTAAAAAATACAATTTTTTATCAATATTGATAACATTTTACTATATTATTAATGTTATTTTATAGGTAATGATAATTAATATCTAACGTTAGTGACATCTGTAGATTCCATGACTTGACGTATGAATACATGGTAATATATCTAGTAAGTTTTCTAAGCTGTTTTACTATGAAAATCGGACTGTACGTATCAAAACCTTTCTTGCATCCTCACGAGGACAACATCCTCATAACCAAAAAAGGTTTGTGACCCCTACAGCAAGGAATGACTTTCGCGAAGGTCCCGTCGTCGTGACGTCATAAATGATGGGTTGGAAAACTGATGTGCTGTTGCCTGAGGTCGTGATGACCTTTTGGCTGGATTCCAGTCACGGAATGGAGCTACATAAAAACAAATCAACTGGAATAAAGAGATACGCTAAGAAAAAAGCAACAACAACAAAGCACACGTCCACCTTTAACTGTGTAAAAACTGGTACCTGTATTCCATCCGTCATTTCTTAAATAATCGGCCCCGTGGTGTAATCGTCAGTGAATCTGGGTATGTACAGTAGCACCATGGCTTCTTTGGTGCTTACTGACAGCTCACAGTTCACAGCTGATGGCTTTGAAAAGCTACCAGATCAAATTATGTATCCCTACGCCGAACCATATGATCTGCAAAAAACATGTGTTTAGCAGCTGCCACTTATGACAGTCAAAAATTTAGGTATATACCTAAATGTTGACTGTCAGAAGTCAGCTGTGAACTGTCAGTCAGCACCAAAGAAGCCATGGGGCTACTTACTGTACCTAGCGGTCCCGGGTTCGATTCCCGTCTGGTACCTTGGCTATTTTTCACTTAAGGGAAGTTACTCCAACAGTCACCAGCGGTTGGTTGATTAGGCTTAAGTTAGGTTCTAGTTCCACACCCTCATACTCAGTATCACCATCACCTCATCTCATCGGGACATGGAAAGAGCCTCCACGGAAAAGATGTACGATTAGTACATTTGGGCGTCCCCTGGGCAACGGTACATTAGTACTGGATAATCTCTCCACTACTGGACTACGATTGATGTAGTCCAGTCGCGCTATATTACATTGTCACTTCTTGACTCTTTATGAATAAATATACTCACGCATTCATAAACTCATAACTGACTGCTCTTTAGCAGCTGATGGAGTAATTAAAATTGATAATCGAATAGATTTGTGAAAAATAATTATTTTCCGGTTGTTATGGTTGAATATATTCGGTTTTTAAATATATTGCCAAAATTAAATTCCCGAATATATTTGGGTTTTTCAGTTAAGAGGTTAAAACAAATTCACTTCATATCATGTCAGAGCTAAGCATTCAATAATATGTTTCAACTTTTCACGCATTATGTGTTATGGACTATTCGCTATGGGCCATGCGCTATGCATGGATATAAGCCCAGCCTTATCCACGTCACTGGCACTTCTTAATGAAACGTTTGTGACATCATGTCCTCCTTGGTTTACATCGTGTTTTGGATCGAACACGCCGATCTCCTTGGTGTCACACCTTAAGTCTATCCAGCTTAGGAATGCTGGTGACATACAGTCTCAGTAGCAATGGTCATCAGATCTTCTCTCTGTTATATGTTTAGGGAACATACGATATCTTGAAAGCGTGATTGAGGCGAAAGGTTGGAGTAGAGAGGATCTAATAAGAAGAGGAAAGCAGGGAGAGTTGTTTTATAGGTGTTTAAGACACCTGCTGTGGAGAAGAAAAGTGCTCTAGAAGTGTAAGGAAATGTTTTGCAGGCCGTACTTTGTACCAATTGTCACATATGCAGCAGAAACGTGGACATTGAATCTAAGAGATACTAGGAAATTAGGAACATGTTAGCTGTCTTGGGGAGAAACAAGATTAGGAATTAAGTTGTCCAGGAAAGAGTGGGGGTACAGGATGTACATGGGTACAGGATGTACATGGGTACAGGATGTACATGAGATAGTAGAGCAACCAAGACTGAGATGGTATGGTCAGATAAAGAAGATGGAGTGGGTGCATAAGAAAATGATGGAAATGAAGTATGTAGGAAATATACCTCAAAGGAGATCAAGAAAGAGATGGGAGGAGCAGAAAATAGAGAGTGTGCACGTGAAAGGAGAGGAATGAAAGCAATTAAAGGAAGAAGAATGGTGGAAGGATAGAAGAAGATGGAAGAATTTTACTAAAATGACCTTACCAGAGGCTGGAAACAGTGGATGATAATGAATAGGACGAATAGCCTTACAACAACAAACCGTTTAGTGAATAATACATAAGGTAGTGTAGGCTTAGTGTTTCCAACTATTGTACAAAATAACTATATTACACCCTCGTGTATCCATTCCTCAAACTATAAGAGCTATAAAACCATTAGGTTAAGTTACTGTCAATTTGCAAGTGAATACTTTTACAAAATTTTTTTTTTCTATTTTAAGCGTTTTTACATTATTTATATACCAAACTATAAAAATAACCATCTGTAGTTCACTTAAAAATGCTTTACAAACGAGATTTTTTTAAAAGGCTGCCTTCTCTTCATAATTTAAGATGATGTACTGGAAGAAATAAGCACGATTGAGGACGTCATACAAAGTGTATTCGGTTGTATTCATGCGCATGCGTTTACCAAATAAAAACTTTTATTTTGAAATTAATATTTTGTATGGCTCTTTCTCTACGTAAATTTTTTTAAATTTATTTTATAATTTATGGTGGCCAGTTATAAGAAGATACAGGTGTAATTATAAAAAAAATTAATTTAATAATTAATACAGAATATTATTTCTTGTCACCATAACCATGAAACAAAAACATAATAATAAAATTAGTATTTGTTTGTTCTTTAAATTAGTTACAAAAATGCCAATTATATAGTAATCCTCATGAAATTAATATTTTGAGTGATTGATAACACTTTAGATTGATAGTATAATCATATTATTAAAATAATAATTCTACATAGGTTAGTTAACATTAATGACTTTCAAATAAAAATCTTCTGCTAGACTTTTTTATTAATATCATCACTGTGTTTTACTACCTGTTCAGGCTATACGCATACATAATAATTACTCTAATGGAAGGAAACATGCTAGAGGTAATCTACCCACATTTGTGTGAAAGGAGCGTGGGAAAACATTTAGGAATAACCCTCAATCAGTAGAACTAGCTGAGATTCAAACCCTGATCCCCTCGTCTTCAGCAGGCCAATCTAACATGAAAGTGCCGCCTTTCAGACCATTTTGCTACTGATTCTATCAACTGCTGGTTACCGCCACTCCTACCCTGGATACACTATAGATGTCAGTGTTGTCTATGTTCATGACCTCTATATAGAGGACAATGTTTTATTGTTTCCACGTATGATCGTTTGGACATGAGAGCTGATTGTGTTTCCTGCGACGTACCTTCAGGTAAGCAACCCCGTCATTGAGGCCCTCCCAGTAGCCTAGACCCACTTCCTCGGGGTGACCTCATCCTCGCCAATCGAACAACGGCCATCCGGACGACGTCATTGGATCCTTCACATCCGGAAAGATCGGTATGTGATCTTTTGTCAGGTGTGTGGGTTTTGGACACACGCGAATCGACGACACATTGTCTCTAACTGCGACTTATTTAGTTTAACCTCCAGTAAGGCTGAAGTTTGTTTTTACTACGACTACCCGTCTAATTTCCATAAGAATAACCTTATTATAACTGATATAAAGTACATTATTATTAGCACTGCGTCTTACTACCCGTTCGGGTTATACGCACTTATGCTAATGTGTGATGGTAGGGTGATTGTGAGATGAAATGGAGGACCTACAGTTTAACGTGGAATCCGAACCACGGTAGAGGTCTGGCATTCCACACATTTACAAGTTGTGATTAATACACATCTTGTCAGAGGTGAAGGAAGAGTTTGGTAATCAGATAAATCTGTGCCGGGACCGAGGATTGAACCCCAGACCCTCAGCACAGAAGTCTGACACCTTACCCCTAGACCACCAGGTCACCTTAACTGATACAAAGGTTACTAGATCTACTTTAACATATTCATACATCAAGTCATGTGTGCAGCCGTCACTTTTGATAGAAATTATCAATATCTATAAAATATGAACACATTAATAATTGATAAGGTTTGAGCCGAGACCTGCTTCAGTGGCCGAATGATCTAAAGCGTCACTCTCATGTTAGACTAGACTGACTATGACAGAAAGATCAAGGTTCGGATCCCAGTCGGGTGTACTGAAGGTTTTTTCTCCTAAAATGGTTTTCCACTCTAACTATCTCCACGCAATTACGGGTACACTTCATCTAAATTAAAACTTTCTCATCAATGTAATTAATGCATGTACGTATAATCTTAAATGTAGTAAGAGGCAGTGCTAAAAAAAAAGTTTGGCCGCAAAATGTATTGGTTTTTTTTTCTAAATGGCCCTTTCTATGAAAATTGGACTCTTACCTATTAATATTTTATTCATAGTTTCCTCATACAAAAATAATAATAATAAAAAAAGCCTTGTTGATGAATATCCCTTACAAAATGTATTGAATGTTATTTGATTGTCTATCTTATGTCTTTTTGGACACCTGCGTCAATCAAGCACTTGGGATTCCTATCATTCATTTCGAACACACCCTTCGCTAAAGAGTTTTCAACAACAGGTGTCGTATCATTTATTCAGCTGTATGTTGTTGGAACGTGCAGGAAGATTTTTACTGTCATCGTTCAAATAGGGATGCAGGAATGGCAACCACTTTACAACGGATCGTGAATAGAATTTCAAAATTGTCTTATAAAAAATAAGTATTTGAGGTGTTCAACGTGAAATATTTCTAAAATGTGGTGCTGGAGAAGACTTGTAAAAAATCAGGTGGACAAATAAATAGTGTGACAAATGAACAAGCCCTAAGAAGAGTGGGTGAGAAGAGAACCAATTTGGTTGTAATAATTCTTCGGTACAGACAAAACTAGATCGGACAAATTCTTAGAAGGAATTGTCTTCTGCACGACATCATTGGAGGCAAGATTGAGGGTAAGAGGAGCTTTGGAAGAAGGAGGATTTAAAAATTGGGGGACTTGAAGGAAAGAAGAATATTCTTGTAGCTGAAGGAGGAGGCAGAGGACAGGGTGCATTGGCGGTCTAAGTTCACTGACAAAAGGAATGGACAGGTCGTAAGACAGAACACATAATAATTTAAAAACCGACTGATTATATCACTACATGAGTTATATACTAACTCAAATCTATAACAAACACATTACCCAGACCCCACCCATTAATTCATCACTGTGAAAGGGAAAACCCCAATTTTATCAATGATTACATTTTCGACCATTCCGGGAGCTGAACCTGGACCCTCAATTCAGTAGGCAGACACGCTCCCGACTGAACTAAGGTGTCGAACTTGTATGCAAAAATACAACTAATATAAAATATATATTTCAATCAAGTAATTTCTTGATTTTCAAATCACATGATTTTTTAAAAATTATTTTTATATCACGTCTTACTTGCCATCCACGTTGTTTAAATTTTAAAACTAATGTGAAATGGATGTTTAAGATTCATTTTAGTTTATATATTTAATATACACTTATTTGCTTGGAGGGAGAGGTGAAAACCTTTTAGGAAACAGCCCCTATTCACGCCCAGAAGATAGTCGAAACCCCTCACCCAGCAAACAAGTTTGTACGAAACTGATGCTTTTGTCCTCAAGACCACTGGTTTAGGTTATTAAATATTGCATTTTAAAATTGATAGCATACATTAGCTCAAGACTTGTAAGAGAAGCCAAGGGTTGCCATTCACCCGAAAAACCAGGAAAAGACAAGACATTTTTTACATATGGGAAAAGCCGAGAGATTTTACAACGGAAAAAAAACCCGGAATATTTATGAATTTGATATATCAATCTTCATTCCTTAGGAAGGTAAAGCTAATAGAATAGCTAGGTACTCTGGCATACCTACGTGAGGTATTTAGTGCAGAGTGTATGTATTAATGGTCAAATGGGGACAGAGAAGGAGGGTGAACATATCCCTGGTACAGTTTTAACAAACTCTGCTTACTCTGGAAACAATACACGACAAGACACTGGCTATTTCTAAAGATGATTTAGTATTTACTGTGAATTCCTCAACCAACTTTGAAAACGTACATAATTTCTTACATTGTTAGACAGCGTAATATAATCTTATTTATGCACGTCTAGGCCTATACATAAAGATTAGATTGTCAAACTCACTGACATACTCATGTATCAACATTATCAGCTGCTTTGTACCCTTGAAACACAGTTCATATACCTACAATATCACGGGGAGAATATATGAAAAAAACTTCATTTAAAAAAAGCACAGAAACGCGTCAATTATTCTAATTAATTCATGATGAAGGTGGTTCAGATAGCAGAAAGTTTGCATGGGTAGATAAAGGAAATAAAAAATGCTATCTACAAAAATCACACACACACACACACACTACAATGTATAGGCTAATAAAACTAGCAAATCCGTACGGAAATTGCACAATGCTTAGGTAAAATTAAGGGGAGAGAGGGAAATTATTTGACTTTGTCCAAAATTAAGGGGAAGGTAAAATTAAGGGGAGAGTGGGAAATTATTTGACTTTGTCCAAACTAACGAAAATAAATATTTTTCTCAAATGAATAAAACAAAAATAAACGTAAATTTTAGTTTTAAAGATAATTTATTTAAAGATGTAACATTTATAACATATACCCACCCCATGGCCCAAGCTGTCCCAGAGATGCGTCTGGGTGGCGAGAAGAGGAGGGTGGAGGGGGTGAATTTTTCTACTTCGGGTACATTTTTTGTAATTTTAATAGCCTTTACACATCTTCAGGTCAACACATTTTTTTGAATTAGAAAATTTAATAAAATGTTTCTAGCAATCTTGTTCAAATTTTATATCCGAAGAATGTTTCCTATAATCTTAAAAATAATGTGTATAACTAAACATTATTTACGATCAGGTTATACCATTTATTTATCATTTTCAATAGAAGCCTGTTTGGATTATTCTCTGTTGACGTATCTGAATTTATCTATGCATACGTTTACTATGTCATCTAAACACCAGTAACTTTGTTCAAGTATCACGTCTTACTACCTGTTCAGGTTATACACCTATGTACTAATTACATTAATGAGCTAGGGATTATTAAGGTTGAATTTAGAGGAAGTGTACCCAAATTTGATTGGAGAAAGAGTTGGAAAACATTTAGTAAGCACCACTCTTAGTACACCCGACCAGGATTCGAAATCCGATCTCTCAATTCTAGGCAGTCTAGTCTACTGCGATGGTGACGCCTTAGGTCATGTGGACACCGAAGTAGGTATTTATTAGTCGCTATTAAAAAAAACAGTTTAGTACCTGCCCAAAAAATAACTGTACGTTGAAATATCCAGTGAGATATTTCAAATGAGTCCATTATGCACCGAAGTTTTCTTCTTTTAATAGAAATAGTCAACCTCTGTGGTCTTGGGGTAAAGTGCTCGCCTCAGAACCTGATGTACGTGGGTTCAAAACCAGATAGGGTCAACGAATTTTTATTTAGCGATAAAATTCCGTAGCACAACTTTCTTCCGAGTGGAAGTGAAGCCGTTGGTCCCCGTGTCGATTGTGACATGTAAAATAACCCTGTAAGATATGTTAAAATACCTTTCCCGGCAAAATTGGTAGGCCCTTTCAAGCTTGCTCATAGAAATTATCATGTGCTTACATAATCACTTGGTCCAGAAATTTCACGTTAAACACATTAAATAAATAAATTTAAAAAAATCTTCGAAATGTTTTGAAGATTCGTAGGCTATTGCAGATATGAAAGGAGAAGCAAAGTAGATTTGACCTTAAGTCTTCAACATCGCCATTTCAAAGCTTCGCACACCTCCACTAGCCTGTTAGATGTCTTGGACTATCGGACATCACTAAAGTAAAGGAGAAAGATAATATGTTATCATTAGTATTACTATTTTTATTGTGATTGTAGGTCGTTTGTTAACATCGCCTTGGCAGCCACGTACTACAGCGCCCTCTGTGTTTATATAGTATTCATCGCCACCGCCATCAAGCAGGTTGGTGGCTAGGTTTTTATTTTTCACTGTTGTAACTTTGTACAGTCCAACTTTCATAGAAAGTGGCCTTTTTTTTGTAAATACAGACACATATTTTTGTGGTCAATATTGAAAACGTTTTACAATATCCTTAGAGTTGTTTATAAAAGATCTAGTACATTTAAAAAAATATTCTTACTATGAAAGTTGGACTATCACCTTATAGATTAATCCTAATTATACAATCATATATTATTTTTAACTT
The DNA here is from genome assembly GCA_902151455.1 of Timema bartmani. NCBI lineage: Eukaryota > Metazoa > Arthropoda > Insecta > Phasmatodea > Timematidae > Timema > Timema bartmani. The sequence goes on from CABFWB010001284.1 coordinate 46,524, forward strand.
ATATCTAGCTCTACTGGACCACCGGATGGCAGGTTTGAATTGTTCTTAATGAATGACGAAAACAATGACAACAGAATGCTTTTAGAATATTTGTGTGACAAACCGGAGTTTAAAACTGTAAATAAATCAATAGTACGATGCACCGCACATACTTACTCTCTCCTTTAGTTAAAAATGGAGATATTTACTTCAAACTTGCAAGATATGGTAAACGAAATAATAGAAATTGTGGTAGACACACAATGGAATAAAGTGCATCCCATTCTTCCAAAGAAAATAAATAAAATATATTGTAACATAAACATATTCATAAAATAGTAGCATCTTGGTTCGCCAAAGAGAATAACAATAAACTCCCCCATTTCTCATATCTTCATTTAAAAAATATAATTTGCTTACAAGTCAGAAACTATTGGTTTTATAAATATATACTCGTATTGCTCGTTAGGGGCTCCGTCCCCAAACCCCCTGTGAGTTTTCTTTGCAATTGGATGTAAACTAATGTAATTCCAGCGTTGTTTTGAACATAACAACTTAAATTTACCGGTATTGTATTGTATTTTTTACACCTTATTTTAGTTTCTCCATACTTATAAGGCAGATAGAATTATCAAATTTGGCACGCTTATGGAAATTGGGTATGCCAGTATGCTTGCCGAATTTTATGATTCTAGCTGTCCCTTAAATGTGTCAGAAAATTAAAAAATACGTGGAAAATATGCAAAATTTACTTAAAATCAAAAAATCTAGTTCTATTAAAGTTATAACCGATGGAGATACGACCAAAAGTAACAGAATCAATATTGTGGATCTCGCTAAATCCGTAGCGCTGCTGGTGCAATCCGTTTTTTGATAGGTCTTACCGTTTAGCCACAAGAGACCTCCAAAGAAAGGTCTACTTTAAAGTTGCTCCACCATTTTGAATTTTTTGCGGGTTTAAAAATTAAATTGTTTAACTTCTTGGAATTTTCACGTCGGTTACAGGTTAGAAGCTATAAGTTTGCCAAATTTCAAGTTTCTAGCTCATCTGGAAGTGGGTAAATACTAATGTCAGTGAGTGAGTGATTCAGCCATGTGGCTTTATATTAGAATATTTCACTTTTTTTCAATAGTACTACAACTTTACAACGATAATTTATTTCATATCTTATAGATTTGTGGAGATATTAAAACTATTGGTGGCACAGCCACTTGGGTTAAAGTAACTTCTAAATAATTTTCCTGGAAAAATTAGATGCGCCATTTTGTTTCTAATGCTAAACAATTGTTGGATACGAATTTTAATTCAAATAGTTAAAAATTATATCGAAAAAAATTCTATTTTTTATACACTTTGTAAACTACCCTTAATTTTAAAGTTAGATATCTAATTTTATTTTTTTAATTGGGGGACCCTTATATAAACCACAGATAACAAGTTTTATCTCGTCCGGTAAAATTGTTTCGGCTCAAGACGTAGATACAGACACACAGACAGGAGGCATATCAGGAAATCATGAAACGTCAACATATACATTAAAATCTCAATATTTTTTTTTACGATTACAATACTTCTCTCTCCGATGGTTTGAGAGAAAGTAAAAAAAAAAACCCACGGCCGTGCTTGGTAGTTCTATGTATCCACATTTCATATCCGCTGTCTCTCTTCCAGGTGGCGGATTACCACTATCCGTTGGGGACCACCGCCGACGAGACCATCAACATCCGTCTGTACATCCTCATGCTGGTCCCCTTCCTGTACGCCTTGGGACTGATAAGGAACCTGAAATATCTGGTGCCCTTCTCGGCGCTCGCCAACGTTTTCATCCTTGTAGGCTTCTGCATCACCCTGTACTACATGTTCACGGACATTCCGGACACGTCCGATAAAGTGGAGATCACTTCCGACTTCTCGACTCTTCCGGTCTTCTTCAGCACCGTCATCTTCGCGATGGAGGGCATCGGAGTGGTCAGTGACGAGATTAGAACCAGCCATAATACTTAGTAGAGATAGCAAGTACCTTGATGGTACCCGCTTTAGTGGCCACACGGTCTTAAGGCAAATAAATTGGACCACTGAGGACAGGGAGATCGAGGTTCGAATCTCGGTCGGATGTACTGAGGGTGGTATTTCCAAAATTTGTTTTACACTCACCCTCCACGCATGTGCGGATGTACTTCCTCTAAATATAGCCTTCCTTATCTATAAAATCACTAGCGTAATTAGTACATAAGCGTGTAGCCTGAGCAGGTAGTAAGACACGGTACCAAAAGAATAAAAGAACCTTGATAATTAGGCAACAGCTTCTACATATCTGCACTGCGGGACTGTATAGTCAGAGTCGTCAAGTTATTTTAATCATAATGCATAAGGGCAGGAGTTGGCAACTTTTTTGGGCTCCGATCGACTTTTACATTCATCAAAGATCCCTCGATCACCATTAGTTTCTCCACTCTACCTTTAATTTTTTTAGTATTTAATCCTTAAATTTAATATTCTCCAATTCACATCTCTCTGCCTTTATAGAAAACACATAAATAGATAAAATGTACACTCCCCTTATACTGAAAGGTTGCAGGCTTACCTTGATGGATTACACCATGATCCCCATCTTATAGGCTGTACCATAGTGTAATAACGTAAGGTAAGCTTGCCTTTTCATGACGGTATAGTTTTCTTACACTATTGACTGAAAATTACTGCGAGATCGACCGGTTTATCACTATCGACCTTTTGCAGATCCCTACTTAAGGGTGTAAAAGTGAGTTTTTATTTATTTTTAACAAATTTTATTTTTGTTCTATTTGGAATAACAAACATTTGTTATGAAATAAATATTGTTTTGAATTTCTATATAGAAAATACCACACTATTTATTGTAGTTTTGATTATTTATTAGTAAAATCTCAATAAACACGATGGACATTTTTTTAAATGATATACTAAGGGTAGATTGATGAAAAAAGTTTATTATTAAAAAAAGCTTACATAATTAAAATAGTCCAAATTGTATCCCATTGATAGATTAAAATGTTAAAAGTAATCCTAGAAACGTAGATTAATAGAAACGCATGTAAAAGTACTGTTAGTATTTTATTTACAGTTTTTATAAAAAGTTATAAAACCAAAATAAATCAAGAATTTCTTCAGTAGATACATTTCGTTTAATTTTCTACTCATAGTAATCTCAACAGTTATTTTAATATCTTTGATAAATATATTGGCAATTTGACAATATGCGTACAACCTGAAGAGGTAGTAAGACGCGCTGATAAAAGAAATTGTCCATAAATATTTTAAACCAGAGGCAGTCCTGTTCAAAATCTACGATGAACACGGCAATTATTTAAGACTTATTTAAACCACTAGGCATAGAAAATTAAACTAAAAGTACCTAGTGAAGCAACATTTAATTTATTTTCACAAAAAATATTATTTTATCATTTAGAACATATAAAAACTAATCCCAACTTTAAATTTAAATTTTCCCTTAAAAAATAATAACAGAAACATACCCTTTTTTTTTATACCTCGTTTATTTGACCTCTTAAACGCTGGATCTTTCAATGCTCAAACCCATACTGAGGACTTTTAATGGAGATTTATTAAACAAAATGGAGTCTACACTACTCAGGAAGCGTCAAGATTTAGCAACACGGTACTGTAAACAGCCTAAATAAATAAAAGAAGGAAAAATATCACACTAATAACCACTTTACATCTATAAGATAAGAGACAGATAAGAGAAGCTCTCAATTTGTTTTCTTTTCAAATCAAAGCTTCCTTCTCTGGCTTAGCTTAGAAAATTATACTTAACAAAATACGTCTGTTTTCACAACCAAGAGATAAAATAATAATTTTTGTCTTTAAGATGGAGGGGAATAATATTTGAGAAAAGGTGAGTGTTTTTTTGCAGTTTTCATAGTGACATTTTTTTGGTCAAAATAGATAAAATATTGCTCCAATAAAGATAATTATTTTATTTTATTCACATGGTAACATCAACAGTTGTTGAATATCCGTCATGAGCATAGTCGCATTTGACGAGAAACTTTTTTTTAATGAAGGAAATAGTTGTCATTAATTCCCAGGACACACTTGACAGATATACAAGAACTGTTTAGGTCAATATGTGAAGAAATTAAAACTTTATATGTCAAATATCTTATTTATTTTTCTATAAACACTGTAAAAAAAAACCTGCCTCTTTCTTGTTTCTCCTTCCACGCCCCCTTAATTTGCTAGATAGCCCTCTTAAGAACGCCAGGAATGTTATGCAATCCAGTGAAGCATCCACGCTGAAAGGTGTTTCTACACAGCATGGTGTATGAATAGAGGTTTTCTGATAGCATGACACCTTTAAAAAGATAAACTTTTTTTGCAATAAAAAATTATAAAATTTTACTTTATTATTATTATTATTTTAAATGTATTTATAATAGGCCTATCTATCAAAAGTGACAGCTGCAGATTAGGTTACATGACGTGTAAATAGGTGACAGTAAATCTAGTAAGTTTTCTTCCTATGAAAATCGACTGTATGTAACACTCTGAATAATACTTTATTTTAAATATGTCGAGGGAAAGTTTAGCTAAAACAAAAATCGGAAAGTTAGGTCAAATCTTAAATTTTATTATTATTATTTAGCACCGCGTCTTACTACCCGTCCGGATTATTCGCTTAAGTACTAATTACACTAATGGATTAGGAATTAGGAAAGTTTAATTTAGAGGAAGTGAACCCGTATTTGCGTGGAAGGAGAGTGGAAAAACATTTAGAAAAAACCACCCCCAATTCACCCGACCGAGATTCGAACAACGATCTTCCCGTCCTCGGTGGTCAGGCTCAACACGACTGGCGCGTTAGCCAACTACGCCACCGAGGCGGGTCAAGTATTAAAGACAATATGTTTCAAAATATGTAGAGTAATAACATGTTCAAAAATGGTTAAGCCATTGAATTAGTAAGGGTGTTCAACTATAGAAAACAAAATATTATTCATTCTAAATTAGTAATTTACTATAGTTTTTCAAGAGAATGCACTCCTTTAACAATGCGCCCATCAATCTGTATCCGTGTAAATGTTTGTTTGGATTACAGACTCACAAATCTGGCAGTAGCTATGTTAAGATTTGTGTTTTATTCATCTGACATTATTAAAATGTTCTGAAAGTTTATGCTAAATATGATTTAATTTGAAAGTGGGGAACATTAATTCAAACCTTTAGTAATAATCAAAAATATATTATTTGTTGAATTAGCTGATTAAGAGTAAATCATCAGTAAGGAAACTACATTTGCCTGTACATATTATTATTTCCCACTACCGGCTGGCTAGGCCTGTCACAGCTTCATATGCCTTATAATATAACTTAAGACTAGGGCAGGCACAACATCCAGTCCCCGGCCATCGATTTACCAATGTGACAGAGTAAACCCGTATTTAATCAATTATACATTTTTCGGTCAAGCTGAGAATTGAACCCAGGACCCTTAGCTCAGACAGACACGCTACCGAATTTTCAGTGAGGAAACCAAATAATTTTAATACGATATTAAGTCAGCTAAACAATTCAAAAACTAATCTGATTTTAAATATTTTAAAATTTGTTATTAGATGGATGGCTAATCATCACAATAAATTGTAAGCATATTTATTAATAAACATGTCAAGGAAAAAAACTCCATGGCATCAGCTATCGATCAAGCTATGCCGACTGCATGGCCACCGTCTGTTGTCGAAGATAGTGTCAACTTCTGTGGATAGAGTGCGTCATGTGGTTAGAACAACAAACCCTCATGGCTAAATTATACTGAATTCAGCACCGAATTAAATACATAAACACGTTCCTCAGTGCACCGTGAAATGTATACTATTACTCGGTCAGTAAGTTGTTGACATCTCACCTGCTGTCAAGAAATGTAAAACAGAGAATATACAAAACATTAATTTTACCGGTTGTTCTCTATGGGTGTGAAATATGGTTTCTTAACTTACATGATGAAAACAAATTTAGGGTGTTAGAAAACAAGGTGCGTAGGAAGATATTTGGTCCAAAAAAGGGATGAGGCTACTCGGGAGTAACGGAGGTTACATAATGATGGGTTACATACCTGTACTAATCACAATACATTGTCAAGTTTCGTAGATTACGGTGGGCAGGAAATGCAGCGCAAATTGTGGATTATAGAACTATGTTCAAGGTACTTACTGGCAAACCCAATGGGAATAGACCATTGGGAAGACCTAAAAGCAGATGGAAGGAATACACTAGAATGGAACTGAAAGAGATAGGGTGTAATGAGGTGGACTGGTTGGAACTAGCTAAATATAGGGATAGGGTGGAATGAGGTGGACTGGTTGGAACTAGCTAAAGGTAGGGATGGAGTGTAATGAGGTGGACTGGTTGGAACTAGCTCAAGATAGGTATAGGACGTAATGAGGTGGACTGGTTGGAACTAGCTCAAGATAGGGATAGGGCGTAATGAGGTGGACTGTTGGAACTAGCTAAAGATAGGAATAGGACGTAATGAGATGGACTGGTTGGAACTAGCTCAATATAAGAATAGGACGTAATGAGATGGACTGGTTGGAACTAGCTCAATATAGGAATAGGGCGTAACGAGGTGGACTGGATAGAAGAACTAGCTCAATATAGGGATAGGTTGTAACGAGGTGGACTGGATAAAATTAGCTCAAGATAGGGTTAGGGCTAATGAGGGGGACCGGATAGAACTAGCTAAAGATAAAGATCGGGCGTAATTAGGTGAACTGGTTGGAGCTAGCTAAAGATAGGGATAGGGTGGAATGAGGTGGACTGGTTTAAACTAGGTAAAGATAGTAATAAGGTGTAATGAGGTGGACTGGATATGACTAGCTCAAGATTGGGATAGGTGGCGTACTTTTGTAAGTACGGCACTGAACTTTCAATTTTCTACTACCATGGAGTAAATGAGTGATTTTCTGATTGTTGTTAAACATGAAAGGTGATGCCCCTGGAGAACAGTATGAAGAATCCTGGCCATTTCTTGGGCTGCCCCGGAATCCTCAACATCGCCATGCTGATTGTCGTCGGCCTTTACGCTATCATCGGCCTGTTTGGGTACCTCAAATACGGAGACGGCGTGGACGCGAGTGTCACACTTAACCTGCCCTTGGAAGACATGTAAGTCCTGTTTTGTTTGGTTTAGTATCGTTAACTTATAACTAAGAAATTCTGAAAATTGAAAAATTACACCTGGACATGGGAATTGAACCCAGGTCCCGGGTCTCATGTCCAGGTTTCATTTTTAAATTTTCAGAATAAGATAATTATATAGATGGAGTAATCCTCACTAAAAGCATAAATAATAGCTTTGGCTACTTGATTCTTATAATTAAGAGTCAAGGCGTTAGAAATATAATATTTATATGTAATTTTCACTAGAAAACGCTACTTCACCTTTAGCCGATACAATTTTCCATAGGCCTACTTATAAATGGACCCTCTTTAGGGGGTCCATCAAATTCTAGGAGCGGGTTCCGAGCCCCCTCCTCCAAAACCTCTGTTTTCTACGCCCTTGCTCCACGTGACTACTGGTGGGAACCCCTAATGTATACTATCCCGCTACGCGAGTAAGATATGTTTTTCACGGGTTCTTTTAAATAAAATAAGTTTTGGTCAAAATAAATAAAATATTATTTTAGTAGATTATTTTTTTATTACACATGGTTATCTCAACTATTCTTGAATATTTGTAATGTGCATCATAGAATTTGAACAGGAATTTCTTTATTAAATTTAAAAGTTTTATGTTCAAATTCCCCTGTGTCTATGACAAATATTAAAGAAATGGTGATATCATCTCGTGAATAAAATTAAACGCTAGGCTTCTACTGGAGAAATATCGTTTTTATTTTGGCCAAAAAAAAGTTTTGGTATAAAAACTGCAAAAAACACTTTTTTTTAAATCTCGTTCCCTATACTCCCGCCTTAAGTAACCGAAAACCACTACTAGGTTAAGTGTCAGGGGTTTTAGAAGTTCTAGGAGTAAGCCAAGTGTGCTTTAATTTGTTCAGCAAGTATTCTGGATTCAAGGGGTCCGATTTACAAAGGGAGGCACTGGGGTGAAATTTCAAGGGGATTATAATATTGATGTGACTAATTTGAGATATGTGATTGGAAGCTATAAGTTATTGTATCAGAAACAGCTTTTCGTAAGTAGTTTATGGATGGCGTTATTGTGTTAATTCACAACAACAACAAAATCCACAATTACAGGTAACTGAAAACCCTTGTCTTACAACTGTTCGTTTCAACAACTACATCAACACAGCTTGTATGTTTCTATTTTAAATTTTTTAGTTTAAATTCCTGTCTGATTGTCATGTTTTGTAAATTAATCCTAATATATGTTACTAATTTCACAGAAAGAACGTTTATTGATGTTCCTAATCGATGTCAAATGTTGTATAAGATGTTATAATATTACTGGTCTCATATCTATCAATACCATGAGAAATGAATCTGTAATGTTTGTGCCACCTAGCCTTGCACAAGTAGTGAAGATACTCATCGCGGCGGCCATCTTGTTTTCATACGGCCTCCAATTCTTCGTCCCCACCGACATCTGCTGGCCGATGGTCGAGAAACACGTCAGTGAGGGAAAGAAGAACATATTGCAGAACGTGTTCAGGCTATCCACCATCACCGCGACAGGTAATAGAACTGATAGACGTCAGTGAGGGAAAGAAGAACATATTGCAGAACGTGTTCAGGCTATCCACCATCACCGCGACAGGTAATAGAACTGATAGACGTCAGTGAGGGAAAGAAGAACATATTGCAGAACGTGTTCAGGCTATCCACCATCACCGCGACAGGTAATAGAACTGATAGACGTCAGTGAGGGAAAGAAGAACATATTGCAGAACGTGTTCAGGCTATCCACCATCACCGCGACAGGTAATAGAACTGATAGACGTCAGTGAGGGAAAGAAGAACATATTGCAGAACGTGTTCAGGCTATCCACCATCACCGCGACAGGTAATAGAACTGATAGACGTCAGTGAGGGAAAGAAGAACATATTGCAGAACGTGTTCAGGCTATCCACCATCACCGCGACAGGTAATAGAACTGATAGACGTCAGTGAGGGAAAGAAGAACATATTGCAGAACGTGTTCAGGCTATCCACCATCACCGCGACAGGTAATAGAACTGATAGACGTCAGTGAGGGAAAGAAGAACATATTGCAGAACGTGTTCAGGCTATCCACCATCACCGCGACAGGTAATAGAACTGATAGACGTCAGTNTGCCACAAAACGCTAAATTTCCAATAATTAATGCTAAAAAAAACTGAAAATTAATGCTATTTTACCCTATCTCTAAATATAATTGATAGCCTACGGCCCCGTCGATAGTCAAAGGATCGAATTTTCCATCGCAATTTAGTTATATATCTCTGATTTTGTTTTCTGATGAGTATTTTATTAATTAAAGCATTTTTTTATTCTGATTCAAACCATTCTAAGTTCCAAAAGAGTTTCACATTCTCGTGGTTATGATCTACCCATAACTTAATACTCCTTGAATTAATCGCTAAGTTATGCGCATGCCTATAAATGTAGCTAAAGAGATATAATGCAGTAAAATGGATTCTTAAAATACTAATTCATAAATTATGAAAGCAAGAAAGAGCAGACCATTTTATATTTGTAACAGAACGTAGTATATCAAGGTTAAATTAAATTGATTAAATTTGACCACGCCAAGATCTTAAAGGATTTCTGCACACCACAGTGGGTTTTAAATTATTCGAGTGAAACTTTTCTTCCGTTTTTATTTATTTTATTTGGTTGCCAAAAGTTCTTAAGAGTATTATATCCGATTTACAAATGGACGGAAATTTAGAGGCAATTTTCAATAATATTCTCTTGTTAATAGAATTTAAAAAAATGTGTTCTCTCTGGATTGACATCCTGGTGTGATAAAACATAACCCAAAGCAGGCGCCTACAGCAATGGTGTTCCAACCGATAGATGTTTTGTTTCTCTATAGGCCTATTGTGATAATATAGATTTGCTTCTATTTTTCTCTGCAGTGGCGGTAGCTATAGCCGTGCCCAACTTGGGGCCCATCATCTCCCTGGTGGGGGCCGTCTGTTTCTCTACCCTGGGCCTCCTCTGTCCGGCGGTCATTGAGACGGCCACTCACTGGGAGAACGGTCTGGGAAAGTTCAGATGGGTGCTCTGGAAGAATGTGGTCATTATCTTCTTCTCACTTCTGGCCCTCATCACTGGAGCCTACACCAGCATCCTGGAGATCATCAAGGAGTATTAACAGTGATCATTATCTTCTTCACACTTCTGGCCCTCATCACTGGAGCCTACACCAGCATCCTGGAGATCATCAAGGAGTATTAACAGTGATCATCTTCTTCTCCCTTCTGGCCCTCATCACTGGAGCCTACACCAGCATCCTGGACATCATCAAGGAATATTAGCAGTGATCATCTTCTTCTCCCTTCTGGCCCTCATCACTGGAGCCTACACCAGCATCCTGGACATCATCAAGGAATATTA
>CABFWB010001284.1:77061-98427 GCA_902151455.1 Timema bartmani
CCCCTATAGAGTGTACTGGGGGTATGTGAGCCCCTATAGAGTGTACTGGGGGTAGGTAAGCCCCTATAGAGTGTACTGGGGGTATGTAAGCCTCTATAGAGTGTACTGGGGGTATGTAAGCCCCTATAGAGTGTACTGGGGGTAGGTGAGCCCCTATAGAGTGTACTGGGGGTAGGTAAGCCCCTATAGAGTGTACTGGGGGTATGTAAGCCCCTATAGAGTGTACTGGGGGTAGGTAAGCCCCTATAGAGTGTACTGGGGGTAGGTAAGCCCCTATAGAGTGTAATGGGGGTAAGTGGCTAAGAGTAAGAAAAAGCATTGGCCTCAACTTCACCCAAATAAAAACGATATTAATATTATGATTTGACAAAATAACTATGTCTACATCATCCCATTATCTCCTTAGATTTATATGGAGGAATTTAATTAAAGTACACCTTCCTAATTCTGTTTCCTTAAATTAGTATGAGTTGTGGATTGACAGGATATAAAATATGCCAATTTAAAAAAAAATTAGAGGCAGTTTCTTCTTTAAAAAAAATTTAAATTTATATTGTGTTGAAATTTGGTTTTTCCATCCTCTCGCCATGCCAATGCGGGTAAAACTATTCCCATCCTTTTCTTTTATTTGTCCCATTGATTAAGCAGTGAGTAAACCCGGGGCTGAATTTACAAACGAACAAGTTAACTAAATAGAAGGAAGATAAATAAAGGTTTTTATTTTATTTGTATTTGAATTTTATTATTCTTATGATTTATATATAATTAGATTGAAAATCTTTTGTTTTTAATTATATACGTGTTTCATTGTCCGGCTGTAATGACCTGTTTGGGAATCAGTGGCGGTTTGTTCTTTAGGAATTTTCCTGCCTTCAATCAATTGAGTTAAAAAAAAGCCCGATTATGGTAATCTTGACACTCTTTTATCGTCTAATGCTATCTATGTATTATAAACTTTGAGATCCTTCCGGTTCTGATTTGGTCGTGTTTTATAATAATTATGGTATCTAGATATGTAATCTAATACAGTTGATCTTGGTTACAACGAGAACCAAGGGACCGATAAAATGTCCTTGATATAACCATTACTCACTAATGATTAGTTAAAGTTATCTCCTATGTTTTTTTAATCATGAACAACTTTATAAAAAGATAACTTAAGAATTGTAAAAAAAAAATTCAGTTATGTTGTTTTCCAGTGTTTAAATTTTTATTCTTCCAAAATGTCGATACTGTTGAAGAGGAATGATATTAACATTTTACAGACTTCAAACATTTTTCACACCAGCTTCTAAATCACGAATAATTTCTACTTTTTCGCGAATCTAGAGACACTTACTTTTGTTTGCTCCAGACAGGAGAGCTCGTTTTCTAACTGAATTTACAGTCGGGGCGATATATCTAGTTATTTCCATGCTCGTTACAACCAAGTTCGAGTGTATTTGACCAATTGCTGACCAACCAAATAAAGAATCTAATGGTGATAATAATAATAATAATGATAATAATAATCATCATCATTATCATCACCTTTTTGGGGTGTTGCTGAGAATTCCTTCCAAAGCCCTGAGGTAGCTGGGTACAGCAACAATAATAAGCTCGTCGTTCCTAACTTGAATATCTTTTGGTAGAATATTATTGATGTATTCCAGCCATGGGATGCTTGGGTAGTCTTTCTGTAGTCCTTCTACCGTTGTAGGGTTGTACAGCAGAGATATATTCCTTCTCATCTCGCTCGGCAAGGAAATCTGCAAGAGACGAATGTGTGTATATTCAATATGTTATAAATACATATCAGCACTACACTTAAAAAATTGTAAATTTTTTATTTTAGAAAGTTCTAAAGTTCATCTAATACCTCTATGCTCATGACAGTTATTCAACAACTGTTGATATAATCACGTGAAGAAAATTAAACTATATTTTTCTAATGGAGCAATATTTTATTTATTTTGCCCAATTATTTTGGCTATAAAAACTCCACAATTATTTCCATTAACTCGCAATTCCTAAACTCACACCTTAACCAGACAAAACGAGACCTCAATCATAGACCCCCTCCCTTTCCTTGACGCCAGTTCAACAGAAGGTGTACTCACGTTAGCGAGCTTTATCTCGAAATCAAGCGCCTCCCTCATCTCTCGCTCCACCCTGGTCTGGTCGGCGCCGAAGAGCGTCGCGATGTCAATCTGGTATTGGTGGTAGGCCTTGGTATGCTTCTCGCTCAGACCTTTGATGAGGAACTCGCGACTCAGACCCAGTTGACCTTGGTCCAGCTGAACACACAAACATACATACATACATACATCGGTCGTATGTAGTCACATAAGAGTCGCTGGCTCTCAAGTTAGGCTGAAGGGAAACGTGAGCTAAGGTAAAGATTTTGTAAGATTTTATAACAAAATATTATTTTAGCAAAAATAAATTAAAAATAATATTCCAGCAGATAGTTTTAGTTTAATTTTCTTTTCTTCTCATGGTGACATCAACAGTAGTTGTTGAATATCTGTCAAGGGTGTCTTGTGATTTAATGACAATGATATCACCACGTGGAGAAAATTAAACCATATATTTCTACTGGATAAATATTTGATTTATTTTGTCAAAACAATAGTTTTGCTATTAAAACTACAAAAATACTGCCCTTAACTCGTGATAATTACACTCCCACCTAACTGGTTGGAGAGAAGGGGAGAACAAAATTAATCAATCATTAATTTAAATGAGATAAAAAAAAAGTACTATTTGGTAACAAATGAATAGCATGAATAATATAACGGAATAAATTATTTTAGTCCTATGTAAAAAAAAGTTTACTTAATAATTTGTGTATTCACCTATTCCAAATTTTATACCCTTCTGCACCCCCTCCCCCACCCTCACCTGACCACCCGCTAACGACCACCATGTAAAAATATATCCTATAATCTCTTCTTGGATATGAAGTTGATATTATTTTCTCCTTGGTGATCAAGTTAGAGAGAAAACAAATGAATACTATATTCAAGAGTACAGTATATTATATTGATAGAGAGTAACTGATGTTCCCATGGCTTAAGACGTCAGTCTCGTAATATATGTCAAATGTTTTTTAATACGTACTAGGAACGCGACCGATTGCTTAGAATTTTACATTCAAATAACTTGAGATGAGCTGTTAAACGAAAATCCATTTGAACGGCAACCATATTAAAAACCAGATTGGAAAAAATTATGTAGTACATTCATCGTTCGGCTATGATTCAAAGAATGCCCATTACATTTTTCGATAAAACTGGTCAACACTTTTGCAGTTATCGTGGAACAAACCATAAGAAATATTTTTGAGTGGCCGCCATCTTGAAGCGGATAACCAATTTGGAAAAAACTATGGTACATACGTCGTTTGGCCAAGGTTCAAAGAATGCCCCTGCCAAATCTCGATAAAATTGGTTCACGCATTTGACATTCATCACGGAAGAAATGAAAAAAAATATTTTTGAGTGACTGCCATCTTGAAACGGATAGCAAATTCGTGACATAGTTTCAAAGAATGCCCCTGCCAAATTTTGATAAAACATGTTCACGCATTCGACAATCATCATGGAATAAACACTCTGATCAACAGATGAAATTCCAAAAGGTCAAGTTAAAACAAGACCTCTTTTCTCCCGGTCAGTAATAGTAATGTTGAGGTCTTACGTTGATGGTCCTGAAAGTGGAGTTCTTAGCGTCTGTGGCGACGGAGAAGTCCATAAAGTAGTCGACGCTGTACCCGGCCTTCCTGAACTTGTAGACGGTGTTGAGCCAGGTGAAGTCTGCCTCCTTCCAGGCGTCCCCTTCGAGTACCGGCCAGCCCCCTAGTTCCTTCAGGAGCTCTCTGAACGGTCCAAGACCGCGCTCCTCAATACTACCTGAGGCACCAAGCACAACGTGAACACGTCATTTAACAGATAACATTATAATATAGAATGAAATACTTTGATACTATAATACAAATGTCAAATTTAATCAAATATTTTGTGATTTTAAATTTCTATTAAAATCAGAATCAAATATTTTAAAATTGAAAACGTTCCGAATCGAATACTTTATAATGAAATGCTATCAAATACAAACCAAAACTTAGACTAAATTATAAATATATTTTACCTAATTCAATAAAAATATAAGATCAATGAACCGTGCTCAAAAAATAACTAAATTTGAAATATTATTAAATTTACAAATTTATATAGGGTGGGGAGGAGGGAGATAGGGTTGAGCTGCAGTTGATCTATGATAAATTCTATGAAAAAATGTTCGAATTTTGAATTAAATCCTATTTAATCCAAATCTAAGATATATCAAGAGTTGAAATTTGTAACCGAATACAAAATATCTTAATAAGATTCAGATACATACCTGCTCGAAATTTCAAAGCTTTGGACATTATTATTATTAAATATGGTTAATTTTACTAATTAATATATTAGATGTAAAGACACACTCTGGCGTGCTCCATTAAAGGTTGAAGCTTTTTCCACAGATGATACTGCTGCCACTGGACAGAGAGTCAAACGCGTTCTAAAAAGTAGACAACGATTGACGACTACAGGGAGATTGAGGTTCGAATCTCGGTCGGACGTAGGCAGGGTTATTTCCCCTCAATTGTTTCCCACTTTCCCTCCACGAAATATGGTTACATTTATACTAAATTCTACCTCCTCATCTCTACCCCATTAGTGTATATTTGTTGATAATCCTAACGGGTAGTAAGAAGTGGTACGGTGGACATTTACTTTATTGCGGATACAACCGTCACTTGAATTCAGATATACCTTAAACTATGAGTGATGAATGACCTTGAGTACAGGATGAATCCTGGCCAGGAAGTGGTAGAGCATTGTTACGTTAAGCCTAAGGTCCAGTTGTAGTTTTACAACTATATTTGATTTGATTAAAACTATTAATTACTTTTGTTGATGCACGACCGGAAGAGGTCTTTGGCGAGTCTGAAAGGCTTCAGGTCATCGGCCTTTACCGGTTCGTCGACGATCTGCCTCAGCTGCATCTGAAGTTCATCGCTGATGAGAGTGAACCTGTTTACCGACGACTTCTCGTCTGGGATGGTGGTCTTCTTAATGAACTGACCGCACGCGAAGTCGTAGAAATTGTCACAAGGGTCCACGTTCAGATCCATGCTGCTGAGGACCGAGGACGCTAACGGAACACAAGAAGTGGGAGGACGTTGAATAACGGGTGAAACGTTTTGCGGAAGGAAAAATCAGGCATTCTTTAAAAAAATATTGAGGGATTAGTGAGCTTAGCATGAGATGTCAGATTCTTACCTTGACTGATTACACTATGGCCCTATCCTATAAGTTACGCCATAGTAGAACCATGTGAGGTAAGCTTGCTACTTTTAAGGGAAAGTGGAGGGTGCATTTTTTAAAAAGCTACCTTCCCATTTCATAACCTTTAGAATAACCTTCATCCTGTTTGGTAGGCGTATCGTACAAGGCGTCACGCTCGCAGTAGATTGGACTGCCAATGACGGGGAGATCGAGGTTCGAATCTCGGTTTAGTGGGCTGAGGGTGTTTTTATACTAAATAGTTTCCCACTCTCCTACCACATGAATACGGGTATATTTCATGCAAATATTATATCTATCCTCACTACCGTATTAGAGTAATGAATATATAGAAATAGCCAACTTAGGTGACAGCGTGGTCTAAAGCGCTATTCTAGTCGTAGATTAAACTGTCGATGACGGGGAGATCGAGGTTCGAATCTCAGTAGGGTGTACTAAGGGTGGTTTTCCCCAAAATAGTTTTCCACTCTCTCTTTCCACGCAAATGTGGATACAATTCCTCTAAATATAAATTTCCTATCCCTAAAAACCATCAGCGTAATTAGTACATAGGCGTATAGCCCAAACGGGTAATAAGACGCGGTTGGAAAACAAAACAAAATAAGTCCACTCTATTATAGATTATATCTTAGTTAGCGCCAAATCTGTGGACTTGGTTCTCAAAGTGTAAGTTTGTTCAGAAGTTGACACCCTTGAGGAGTTTGTATCGGTCGTAGGAAGGACAGAAAGTGTTTTAGTTGTTCAGGACGAATCTTACCTTCGTGAACGCAGGTAGGGTGCAAGCAGACGCTGTTGATGTCGACTGTCTTGAAGAGGCTGCCGTTTCGATTGCGACCTTCCAGGGCTGCGGGCATGAAAGGTAAGGATTCTGGACATGGGCGGTAACAAAGGTTTGGGAGGAAGGACAAACAAACAAAAAATTAATAAAACTCATAAATTTTTAAAAACAGATTTTTGTCTGTTTATTTAAAGTACACCCTCAGTCTAAAACAAAACATGAATATTTATTAAGAGCATTTAACGTGCACTTTCTAGAACAAAATTACTATCAGCAAATCAGTAACAAACCAGCTTAAAGCTAGAACTTATACAACAACCAGTACCACTGACGTTAATTTATAATTTGAATTTGGAAACCTTAGCTCTGTCGTCAGACGCTCTACCTGCTGACCTAATATGTTGGGTTTGTAAAGATATGTTTTTGAATCTTCGTAGAAAATGTGTCAAAACTTAAGGCATATTTCAAAAGAAAGAAGCATTCTTGCCAATTGCCATAATTTTTATTAAAAATAGCTACAATTTAATACATTTTCAGGGTGACTTGGCGGTCTAGTGGTAAGGTGTCAGACTTCTGTGCTGCGAGTCCAGGGTTTAATCCTCGGTCCTGGCACAGATTTATCTGATTATCAAATCCTTCCTTCACCTCTGACAAGACGTGTATTAGTCACAACTTGTGCATGTGTGGAATACCAGGCCTCCACCGTGGTTCGGATCCCACGTTAAACTGTAGGTCCTCCATTTCATCTCACAATCACCCATACCATTACACATTAGCGTAAGAGCGTATAACCCGAACGGGTTAGTAAGACGCGGTGCTAATAATAATAATAATAATAATTACATTTTCAATAAATTAATTAAAATTAATAAATAAATCAGTAAGACCCGTCCACCTTTTTTCACATAATTTATTTAGAGTTTCTATTAAGTATTCTTTAAAAAAAATTAGGTCTGTAAAAGGTTTTGAATTTGATGGAATAAATGTGACAAAGTTTAACAATTTTAAGTGATTTATTTCTTCAACTCTGATAAAAAGAGGAATAGGATATAATTAATTGTATTTTGGTTACACAAGCATCGTTGAAGGCGGGGGGAGTAATTTTGTGGAAAAAAAACATATTTTCTTCATGGGGATGTAAAAAGAGACTATTTCAACGTTAAAAATTATAATATAGCATATTAACTTTGATATCAAAAAATTATATTTTGCAACCAGACAAATTCATTTTCTAAGCTCGTAGCTTTTTGGAGTCTTATACTAACTATAATAGTTTAAAAATGAGGTGGCTCAATGGCTAAATGATTTTATAATAATGGAAATTGACAAAAATAAAGAAAAAGGAAAAATAAACTAATAAGTGTAAATTATGAAGAAAGATCACCTAAGGAAAGAGGAAATGGATGCTATTTCTACTATGGAAGACAGAAGGTAGAAGATGTCACCTTTGTGCATTGAATTCTTAACATATTTTTCCTCGGTGGGATTTCTTCATAATTTACGGTAAATAGTTTATTTTTCCTTTTTCTTTATTATTATTATCATCATCATCAATTTCCATTATTATAAAAACTATTTATAATGGGTATGAACCCAATATTATATATTAGAAAACTTTAATTTTTCTTCATTAGAGAATTAATATATTTTTTTAGTTGTTTACTCTAAGGCGTCACACTCACATTAGATGGGACTTCCGATGATGGTGAGATTGTGGTTCGAACCCTGAATGGGTGCACTGGGGAGGGTAGATTTTCCTAAATAGTTTCTCCCTCTCCCTCCACGCAAATGTAGCTATACCACCCTCCACCCCCAATAAATAAAAGCAAGTGACGCCTATGGTGTGTTCTTCATGAGGGCCACGGTTCACGCAGACTCATGGGATGGACCGAAAGTTTGACGTAGAGAACTTCACAAATTTTAGATTCAAATAACAAGGGTAAGAGGGGTTCGAAGCCTATTATAAACGGTAAATCCCACGTTATGATGGCCCGGTGAAGTTCCTTGAGAAACAAATTATGTGACCTTATGACCCTCACCTTCCGAAGATGACCTCTGGTTGGAAGAGACGATGGCGAACGCGATGCAGATGGCGACCAGCATGCAAACCGATGCTCCAGCCACGACGGTGAGATACTTCTCCATGCTCGTCCGGCGGTGCCACCATCTTGGATTCCTGGCAAACAAAAAATAAGACGAACCATGAGCATAATGATTTTCATAATATTAACCTTATCTGACAGCTGAAAAAGTTATCGGATCTACTTTCACGTGCAATCCTTTCATAGGATGAACTTTATCTGACAGCTAGAAAAGTTACTAGATCTACTTTCACGTACAGCCCAATTTTCATAGGAAGAACACTATCCGACAGCTGGAAAAGTTACTAGATCTAATTTCACGTAAGGCCAAATTTTCATAGGAAGAACTTATCTGACAGATGAAACGTTGTTAGATCTACTTTCATGTAAGGACCGGCTACGCGGAGCCCACCCGCACCGCATTTTCTAATAATTAAGAAGAAGAATGTTTGTTGTTCAATAAGTTGTTGTATATAATATTGTTTATCTTGTACGTGATGTTTGAAACAATGTCTACAGCGTCACACGTACAACGGCTGTGAAATAAATGCCTGGTTTTACAAGTGCTGACACAATGACTGCCAATCACTGTGAATAATCACTGGTATAAATCACTGCTCTTTTAAAATGAAGGTCTCTCTGATCACCGATATAGTGAAATCACTGTTTCGCCCATCCTTACAGTGCTTGGGGGTTAGCATGAAAACAAAGTTCGGAAGTTTCCGAACATTTTATTTCCGGTGGTAGATGGCTACACGGTCCGCACCGCACCGCAAGAGTGCGGAGCAATGCTCTCTCGACAATTCGTCAGCGCCGGTGCGGTTTGGTGCGTTGCGG
Organism: Timema bartmani; assembly: GCA_902151455.1. Lineage (NCBI taxonomy): Eukaryota > Metazoa > Arthropoda > Insecta > Phasmatodea > Timematidae > Timema > Timema bartmani. The sequence goes on from CABFWB010001284.1 coordinate 86,091, forward strand.
TGCTGACTCTTGTAGCCACTTGCATTTAAAAACATGGATAGCGTTCCACCGGAAAAATGAGGTGCAGTGCGGCTCCGTGTAGCCGGTCCTTTACCAGAAACGTACTATGTTTTATTGTGTTTGCGCAAGAACTACAGCACAGTGACAAAACAATGCTAAGAATGTTTCTTTGTTTGTTTTCATAGCAAAGTTCGTGACGAGCCGACAAAGACCATTGTACTCACTTTTATTTAATTTACTTTAGCGATTACGCAATCCTCTCTCTCTCTTTTTTTTCACGAAAATACTTGTTTAAGGGGAGGGTAAAACCCAACACAGTATAATAACAGTATACGTACATTATGATTATCAATCCCAGGACGTGAATATGTTTGGTATGACCTAAGTGACCTTGGGTTTAGAAACAACATGTTTCGTAGTCTGGGAATTCTGATGGTTACCAATAAATTTACAACTGAATACTGGTAAGTGGCCTGCTTATGACAGGAAACTCTAGGCTCGAATCCAGTTCGGGTTTATTGAAGGTATTTTTTCCTTAAGTTGTTTCTCTTCCTCCTTCCACGTAAATGCGGGTAGGTCACCTCTAAAAAGATTCCTTCCTCATATCTGCCTCATTTGAGTAATTATCATATATATATATATATAATATGTAACAGGTAATAAGACAAGGTGATTAAAAATACTGTTAGTTAAAGTAAAATTTTGATGACAAGGAACTTTTAGAAAACACACAAACATACTGTTACATATAATACAGTCCAATTTTTATACGAGTATATATTTTGTACTAGCAGAAGTACCTGGCATGGCAATGCTTTGCTTTGTTATCCCTGGTAAAGCTGTCCTTTGCTTCAAACAGTCAGAAAAAACTCTTAATTTAAATTTATTCCAACCCAGTTTTTTTTAACTAATTTAAAATAAAGAAATTTAAATTTTAAAATTCCGGCTTTGAGATGCACACGTTCTTGCGTAGAAGCCACTAATTTTAAAATTTCAAGCCTCTACGTGAGGTAGATATTGTGCAATGCTCCAAACATACATACAGACAAATAAACTTCATAATATTAATATATTATAATAAAATAAAAAATATATAAAATTAATAACATTTTATTATTTTATTAATGTTATTGATAATAGGTAAATCTAACAAAAGTGATAGCTAACGTATGAATTCTTTTTTTTTAGTACCACGTGTCATTGTCCGTTCGGGTTATACGCTTATGTACTAACTACATTAAAGTGCAGGAGGTTAGGAAGTTTTAATTTAGAGGAAACGCAACCGCATTTGCGTGGAGGTATAATGTAAAAACCATTTAGGAAATACCACCCTCAGTACACCCAACCGGCAATGAACTCTGACCTCACCATCTTCGGCAGTCTAGTCTAACACGAGAGTTGAGTGTTAGACCATGTGGCCACTGAAGCGGGTTATGAATGTATATATATGTATATATATGTATGTATAAATATAGTGTCTTATCTAGTTGTCAGATAGGTCCTTTCCTATGAAAATTGAACTATCACATCATCAACTTGAAGACTTTAACGAACGGTAAGGAAACTCAAACAATACGCCATTTTTTATTTACACTCCGTTTTACTTCTTAACTGGACTTTACTAAATTCCAGGACACCCTTAACAGATATTCAACAACTGTTGATATCACCGTGGGAAGAAAATTAAATTCAGAATTTCTACTGAAAAGATATTTATTTTGGCAAAAAAAAAAAAAGTTTTTAAATCAAAACTGCAAGAATATTCCCCTTAACTCGTGTCCCCTACATTCCCACCTTAGATCAACCAATGCTATGTTTATGCTATGCGGGCTACCTTTCAGAGTGATGACAGGCGCTTACACTGTGAACCACCCGCGATTGAATTACGATCAATAACGATCATCATCATCCTCGTGAACAGTTTTCAGCCACTGACCTAGTTTGTTTGGAACATGAGCTTCTAGGTTTCCTTTCTCCCAACCACCTCTCCTCCTCTACAATAAACCAGTCCTCTCCTCTCTCCTCCACTCTCCTCCTCTACAATAAACCAGTCCTCTCCTCTCTACCTCCACACTCCTCTGTACTCCCTTCAACCATCTGTCCCTTGATCTTCCTCTCAGCCTCCTGCCTCTCTTGAATATCCAGCACCTTCTTGCAGTGACCTGGCGGTCTAGGGGTAAGGTGTCAAGACTTCTGTGCTGGTGGTCCGGGGTTCAATCCTAGGTCCCGGCACAGATTTAACTGATTGCCAAACCCTTCCTTCACCTCTGACAAGACGTGTATTAATCACAACTTGTGAATGATGTGGAATGCCAGGCCTCCACCGTGGTTCGGATTCCACATTAAACTGTAGTTCCTACATTTCATCTCACAATCACCCTATCATTGCACATTAGCGTAAGTGTGTACAACCCGAACGGGTAGTAAGACGCGGTACTAATAATAATAATAATAAACCATCTTCTTTGCTATCCTCTTCTACTTCGTTCTCCTCACATAGCTCTATAACCTTAGTCCTGATATCTCTATCCTGTCCTACATTTGTTTCTTCTTAATTATCCCTCTCACCCTCTTCTCATCTTATCCATTTTTTTTCACTCCCATAGTGTTTGTTGTCAATGTGGGATGCGTGTAATTTTCAGTAATATTGATAGAACTTGGGATATTCATTCTTTTTAACTTGTTTCCGTATTATTCTCTCTCTAGTAAATATAGTATATATGTTACGGGTATTTTGGATGTGATTCTTTGGTACAGAGCAAAATGGATATGACACATCCTTAGGAGGAACTGTCTTCTGCATGACGTCATAGAAGGAAAGGTTGAGGGAAAGAGGAGCTTAGGAAGAAGGAAGGATTCAAATACCAGATGACTTGAAGGAAAGAAGAAAATTCTGGGAGCTGAAGGACAAAAGTGTTTCTCAGAAATTTTATGTCACAGGCTTTAATTCTGCTTCCATCCTGCTCCTTCACTACCCACGTTTCCTCTGTGTGTGTCAATATTGGTAAAGTAGCCCCATGGCTTCTTTGGTGCTGATTGACAGCTCACAGCTGACTTCTGACAGTCAACATTTAGGTATATACCTATGTCAGAAGTGACAGCTGCTAAACACATGTTTTTTGCAGATCATATGGTTCGGCGTAGGGATACAAAATTTGGTCTGGTAACTTTTCAGAGCTGTCAGCTGTCAGCTGTGAGCTGTCAGTCAACACCAAAGAAGCCATGGGGCTACTGTATTTAGTACTTATTGTAGATCACTCTTTCACAATTCTTCGGAACATCTCTGCTCCAAATTATACCGCTCACACTTAAAAAAAAAAGCTTCTGCCTCCCTCCCTCCCTCATTGATTTTTCTTCCGTTACTTACACTTTCCTCTATCAAACTTCTCAGGTATTTAAAGCTTCCCCCCATCTTCAACTGTTTCCCCTATTGTCCCACTAGTCGTCCACCTTTATCTCTTCTTATTCTTATAGAAGAAAAATAATTCATACAACGCTTTACCTGGTTAATTATTGAAAAGAATGATGGACGTATGTTGCATTTAATGTCAAAATATTTGGACAGTGGTTTCTTTTAAATAAATTATATAATTGCTATTGATCTAATTTAAGCAAGATCAAGGCAATAATATCAATGTAGGTCATTTTCCTTATCAAAATCGTTAATAGCTATGTATATAAAAGATCTATCTTTTAAAAAAAAGGAATAACCTATTTATACAACAACGTAGATTATCACTTCTATTTTACAGTTGTGTTGAAAACGGGAATAATATATTTAAAACTCGTTTCCCGCATGTGTGTTCGCGTTTGAAGTGACGTTTAAAAATAATTTCTCCGCTTTTAAAATAATTATTAAGATAAAATAACCGTTCTAATAAATTTTTTCTGACAACTTTATTGGCTGTTTTTCTTTTTATCTTTAGGTTAGAATGTTATGTATGTTTTGTATAGCATTTAATTAAGGTGGATTAAAAGGGGACGCGAGGAAAAAAAACAGTGTTGCAGCAGTTTTCTCAGCAAATTTTTTTGTTGTTGCCAAAATAAAAATAAAAATTGCTCCGGTAGAAATATAGAGTTTAATTTTCTTCACATAGTGACCTCAAAATTTCTTGAATAGCTGTCAAGGATGTTCTGGAATTTAATGACAACTTTCCATCTTCATTTAAAAAGTTTGTTAGATATTGCCACCATGCTCTTGACAGATATTCATGAACTGTTTATATCACCACTTGAAGAAAATTACATTTTATATTTGTACTAAAGCAATATTTTATTTATTTTGGCTAAAAAAAGTTTCACCATAAAAACGGCAAAAACACTGGCCTTTTCTCGCTTCTCCTTCCATTCCACCTTAATACGAAAAAATATCATAAACGTATTTGAACTCTAGTGAACTTTTGTTTATTTACTAGATTTAAAGCGCCACATAAATTACAATATGACAATATAGCATATTTTAATATCTAACTAGTCTTCAAAAGACTACAAGTGGTTTATTTGTTGAAATATGTTTAAAATAAACATTTACGTTGGGTATGAAATGGTTTATTAAAGTAAACAAGTAGACTTACATTGCGTAGTGATACCATAAGTAACTGAGTGTACGGGTACACTTACTACGTCATTGAAAGCCTGGAAAGCATTCAATGCCAACGTGTGTAAATACTCAACACTTAAGGGGGCCGCCTCGGAAAGCGAGAAATTGCTGAGCAGACGTTCAGCTTTAACGTAATATTTAATTCTGAAATACGTTATTTTAAAATATGGTTCACAACAAATTAGAGTTGAAATATTTAAACAGGGCTCTTTTTTCTTAACAACTATATAGTTTGAGTTTTATAAATATAAAAAAAAAAGTGTGAAAATGTGACATTATATAATTTTCAACGACCTTTTAATCATATTGGCTCTAGATTTAGCTTTTCTCTAATAAATAGGCCCTACAGTAATTTTTTATAGGCTCAGAAAAGACAATTTTAATATATTTGAGTACTAGCAGCGATATTTGCCTTTTACCTTGAGATAAGAAGTTTCCTAATTTTCTTTCCCCACTTTTTATTGGCATAACAATGGGTAGTTGTAGGTGAAGTGCGAAAGGAAGTATAAGCTTAGAATAGAGAAGATATTCCAGAAAACGATACAGATCATTGAATTTTAAGCCGTGAGTCCTGAAAGTGATTTATACGTTCTCGCTGATTGATACGGCCGCCTTAATATGAGATACATTCTATACACACGTTTACTACACCCACTCACATATTTTAATATTCTTACTTTACAAACGCAATATTTACACCAGTGATCACGCGGGAAAGCGTTTCATTTTGTCTTGTATGATTTACTCATGACAGGGAAGTCTGGGTTTGAATGCAAACTGGTTCTCAATTTGCTACTGAATAGTTTCTCCCTTTTTAACCACGAAAATGTGGGTGCACTTATTTTAAATTTAACATTTCTTCTCAATATCTATAAAATAACGATAATAATTTAGTAAAATATGTTCAATGTTGATCACAAAAAATAGATGTTTATATTTTCTAAAAGAGTCTTCAATATTAAAACTAGACTGTGCCTCTAGTTCGTTTACATAATAAAATGATTTACAAATTTAATTAATTAGCTAGCTAAAATTATTTTAGTGATTTTTTTTTCACCGCTAAGGTTATACACATATATGATAATTAATATAATGGGTTAGGGAAGAGGAAGGAAGCATTTTCAAGTTAATCTACCCGCAATTGCGTGGAAGGAGAGTGGTAAACCATTTTAGGAAAAACCACTCTCAGTACACCCGACCGGGATTTGAACCCCTATCTCCCCGTCATCAGCAGGCCAGTCAAATAAGAGAGTGACGTCTTAGACCATTCGGCCACTGAAGTGGGTTATATTAACTATACTAATATATACATCGATTACTATAATATTAAAACCCACTTAGGTAGTTTAATGATCTAAGGCGTAAGTCTTTCAATAGACCGGGCCACCAAAATATAAGGATATCGGGGTTCGAACCTGGTCAGATTAAACCGAGTGTTGGTTTTACCTAAATGGTTATCTATTCCCTCTCCGTGAAAATGGTGGTACACTTCCTTCCTTATTCTTAGAAAATTAGCAAAGTTTGTTCATAGCCAGGTACTAAAAATAATAGTAAAACAAATAATTATAATCTAAAAAATTAAACCTAGTAAAAAAAATTAAAATCTAAAAAATTAAATCTGGTGAAAAAAAGCTAATAACCTGGACGGCTAGTAAGATATAGAACACGTACACAAAGTTTAATTGTATTTTATTTTTATTTATTTATTTAGCACCACGTCTTTCTAAACCGTTTGGGTTATACGCTTAAGTACTAATTACACTAATGGATTAGGAATTGGGAAGGTTAAATTTAGAGGAAGTGAACCCACATTTGCGTGGAGGAAGAGTGGAAAAACGTTTAGGAAATCGCCCCAGTTCACCCGACCGAGATTCGAACCTCGATCCTCGATCCTCGGTGGTCTAGCTCAACACGACTGGTGCGTTAGCCAACTACGCCACCAAGGCAGGTTTTTTATTGTATTAAAAAATATGAAGGAAATTGTCCCACAATTATTAATAATAATACACTACGCCACGAAGGAATATCTTCCTGGGAACCGATTCTCCAAAGTTTTTACAAGTTTCACATTATTCTTGTTTGCTAAATCTAATTGTAGCGTTGAAAAGAAGATTTATTATTTACTTTTGCTTTATTTGAAGTAGAATTGGCATTTACATTCTAAATTATCATGACAGTTATTTATTTAGTGGCATGTCGACACAAAAACCGGCCGATAGGTTTCATAAACGCTAGTAAAACATTGCACAAAGCTAACCAACCATATGGGAGGGACAATTTCTAAACACAGGGTCAAATCAACACGCGAACTACAAACTAAGTTAACATCTAACGGCAACATTTGAGGAAGAGTGAGGTTAATCACATCGTGACACTTATTATGAAACTGACCCGCTTCGGTGGTCGTGTGGTCTAACGCGCTACTCTCGCAGTAGACTAGAGACTAGACTACCTATGACGGGGAGATAGAGGTTCAAATCTTAGTAGGGTATACTCAGGTTGTTTTCCTAAATGGTTTTTCACTTTCCTTCCACGCAAATGCGAGTACATTTCCACTAAATTCAACCTTATTCATCCCTAGCTCACTACCGTGACTATTACGTATTTTTTAAGCTGAACAGGTAGTAAGACACGGTGCTATAAAAAAGTTACTTTATATATTTCTAACTAACAAATAAGAGATTAAAACATAATGAATGATCAATTTTTTCAATTGACTTCAATTGTGTAAGAAAACGTAGTTCGAAGATAGGACCCCTGGTAACCCAGATATCAGGAGAGTCTCTCTCTCTCTCTCTCCCCGGTGAAAGTCAGCCAACCTAACAAACAATCAGTCTTCACCCCAATCCGTCTCCAACCATCCGAGACAACGGTTCGTCACCCATCTCTGGGCGACAGAGAGAGATAAAACACGATATTTCTCAAGCTTTCATTTTCTGTCGACACCTAGCACCGTTCCCGTCAAACTCACACGTCTATCGGCGCGGCTTCCGTCAACAAGGAGACGTAGATAAACAAAAAAAATATACAGAGACGTGCTAGCGGAGTGAGGGGGAGCACTAATTCGGCCCCATGAACTAACCAAAAACTTTCCATCTCATTTTGAACAGACTTATGATTATCTTGTGCCTAGGCTTGTTTAGTTTATTCTCGTAATCCAATATCTTGTAATGAAACTGTCGAACTAAATTTTAACAAAGTTTTCAGCGGTAAGCCAAACAAAGCTGTGACATAGAAAGAGAAAGATTTATAAAAAAATCTACGTTGTGTCAAAATCTGCATTAATTTTAGTTACCAAATTTCAAGTACAGTAAGACCCCGTTAGACCGAGTCTCGGTAGTCCAAAATTTCGGATAATCCAAACACAATTTTCGGAAAACGGGGGGAATATTTTTTAAAAGTTAAATGGAATATATTTTATTGGTTAACAAGCTCAAAGTTAAAAGAGAACTGTAAGATAATTAAAAGCTTAATATCTATATGTTGTAGTCAACACAATGTGTTTTCCTGTAACTAAAAATAATCACAGTAAATATTTTGTGTTATACGTCAGTTAAATAAATGAAAATTGGACTAAACTCATTCAACTGTAACTAAAAATTCGTGAATACACTGTAGCCTTGTATTATCCTGCTTAATACGAGTTTTCGCTAATCCTAACTTGCTTCGGTCCCGATTAGTTCAGATTAACAAGGTTATAGTGTAGTATGTAGTGAATATATATATATGTGTGTGTGTGTGTGTGTGTGTGTAAAAACTTAGTGGAAAGTCACGTATATTTAGGGTATTTTGATAAAAACAATAATCGTTTGAAAAAGTATCCAACACAAGTAAAATAACCTGGATAAATAATTAATTTCAATAAGTTTCTCTTCTGATAGTATAGGAAGCGAATCGTAAAATATGGGGGCCGCTTTGCTACGACTAGCTACCTAAATTTACCCTGAAAGATGGCAGTCTTACCTTTGTAGATTGCACCATGACCCTATCTTATAAGCTACGTCATGGTGGAACCTTGAAAGGTAAGTTTACTAACTTTCTGGTTAAACGAAGAATCTATCCATATAGACTAACGAAAACCCCACACGACAAAGTTATTTTACGTTTTTTGGGCCTTTAAGATGAAGTTCAATCGAATCAAAATATTGAAAGTCATGTACATATATCTCAGTCTGCTCTTTCATGAAATATTAATTTTTAAGTTGTTTTCACGAGAAAGTTGAGCAGTTGATCTCGTTTTATTGGCGTACACCGGAAATAAGGGACTGAGTGAGAAAAGAACACACCTAAAGATCGAACCAAGGTCCCCAGGTTCTTGATCACTCAAACCACTGAGCTATAGGATGCCTGACCAAAGCACGGGCTATACACTAATTAAAATAATGTATTAGGGATGAGGAAGGTTGAATTTAGATGAAGTTTTCCAACATTTGCGTGGAAGGAAAAGTGAAAAACTATTTAGAAAAAAAAACCACCCTGTTAATCCAACCAGGATTCAAACCCCGATCTTTCCGTCATCGGCAGTTTAGTCTATTGTGAGAGTGATGCCTTAGAACATGCGGCCACCGAAGTGAGTCCCTGTGTTATTTACCTCGGTAGAAAGTTGCTACATTGAACTTGAAATTACTCGGTTTGGAGAGAGGGCGCTCTGACTGTTCAGTTTCACTCGCCCTCCGGTCATAAAAGGGAAATGTGTTCTACTATTGGTATGTGGTACACAGCCAACAAATCTAACTTAACCTAAGACAGCACATTTCCCCTTATATACATATAGCGCATGCCTTTAAGAAGAAAGTATAAGGAACACTAGTTATGAGCAGTAATTTTACAGTTTTTGTATTGAAACTTTTTTTGGATAAATAAATAAAATATTGCTTCTATACAAACATAGAGTTTAATTTTCTTCACATGTTGATATTATTATTATTATTATTTATTATTATTAGCACCGCGTCTTACTACCCGTTCGGGTTGTACACACTTACGCTAATGTGTAATGGTAAGGTGATTGTGAGATGAAATGGAGGACCTACAGTTTAACGTGGGATCCGAACCACGGTGGAGGCCTGGCATTCCTCACATTCACAAGTTGTGATTAATACACGTCTTGTCAGAGGTGAAGGAAGGGTTTGGCAATCAGATAAATCTGTGTTGGGATCGAGGGTTGAGCCTCGGACGCTCAGCACAGAAGTCTGACACCTTATCCCTAGACCACCAGGTCACCCTGTTGATACCAACAGTTGTTGACTATCTGTCGAGGATGTCCTGGAACTTTAATGACAAATTTTCTCTTCGTTTAAAAAGTTTCTCATCTAATGCCGCTATGCTCATGACAGATATTCAAAAACTGTTTGCATAAAGAGAGGGAAGAAAATTAGAAGTTTGCCCTGAGAGGGTTCTTGTTTATGTGCTGATTACCCTTTCCCTCAAATGCTACCACGGACTTTTTTAATCCACATCCTGGCAGGAAGATTCCTACAGGACATTTTCGTCACTAAGACAAATAGCGTAAGTTGTATAGGATTTATAAAAAAATACGTTTATAAAAAAACTATTTAAAGATAAAAATAATAATTTTGTGACACTGTTGGACTATTTTTAGAATTATTCAAGAATTTATAGTTTCTGTTTCAACGTTTCATCTTTAAAACTCACTGAATGAGTAAAACGTAAATTCATTATCATGGGAAATCCTGTCTTGACCGGCCGTGACGTCACAGGTAGGCAACTTCCTTAAACGAATACCTCAAGCTGAGAGTAATAATATCTTAGTAAAGTCTGTTCAGCGTAGGAATTGTTTTCTGAAAGGCCTTTTTCCCTACCAGAAATCTATTATATAGTAGGATTTTGGATAGGAAAAAAGACCTTTCAGAGAGTAATTCCTACCGTGAATGGAGTATACGTATAACAAAGTCATGTAAAGGTAGTAGAGATAAGTGTTTGCGGATGAGAGGGTGCGTATGAGAGGAGCGGTGCTTATGAGAGGGTGTTTATGAGAGGGTGCTTATGAGAGGGTGCTTATGAGAGGGTGCTTATGAGAGGGTGCATATGAGAGGAGCGGTGCGTATGAGAGGGTGCGTATGAGAAGAGCGGTGCTTATGAGAGGGTGCTTATTAGAGGGTGCTTATGAGAGGGTGCATATGAGAGGAGCGGTGCTTATGAGACGGTGCATAGTAAGAGGTATAAAACCACTGATTTAAGCTTTTAATAACTAGCCCTTAGTCGTTATTAAATTTCGTGTTGATCGTACAAAGAGAAAGAATTAAACGCATATCACTACAGTGCTACTTCCTAGAAAATAATGTTTTGTTTTTGTTTAATTTTTTTTAATGGTGTCATGAGCACGAAACTCTTAAATGGTGATGACAAACTTTCCTTTAAAGTCCAAACACAAAAAAATTAAAATCATGAAACAAGTTGTTTTATACACGAAACAAATGATTGGTTCATTAGGTTCTGTAACGGGTTCATAGGACGTACCAAATTATACTAATCGCTGCGCCCTGCTAAAAAAAAAATATCCCGTGTCAACTTTCTTCGTTGTTCAAGTCACTGAGTTAGGATTAAAAACAAGCGGCAATTAACAAGTTTTGTGAATTTTTTGTGTGATTATATTTGCTTTTTACTTTACCTCGACACCTCGAAGGTAGAAGTATTGTGATCGAAAAAAAAAAATTGAACTCGAGATTTTGATAAATGTCAACGTTTCATGACCCCCTGAAACCAAAAAAGTTGTTTTTGCAATTCCGTCTGTATCACGGGCTAGAGCCGAAATTATTCTACCGATTGGGCTAAAACTTGGTATTTAAGGTTTTCATAAGGTCTCCCCGAGGAGTTTTTGGAAATAGATATCCAACTCTAAATTTAAGGGTAGCTTACTGAATGGCAAAAATATAAAAGATTTTCTCGAAATTCGTTTTAACGATTTTGATAGCTATAATTCCTATAAACAAATATATATATATATATATGTATATACCTTTTTAATTAAGTCCTTTGAAAATGAATTTTATTCTTATTCTCTTTGGTGGACAAAGCAGTTTCTCTTTTCTCAATTTTACTGTAACATTGTTCTAATTCCTAATTCCATAGAGTAAGTAACAGTGTATATTATTTCATTTATGATCTTTGTTGTAGTGTTTTTACAACAATGTATTTCGTTTAACAAATCTTACGAGTTTTTATTAAATGCATATTTTAAGATAAAAGAGAAGAAAGTTTGTGTGGTGTACCAAACCATTTATTTATTAACGACATCCTACACTTTACTATAATAATGGGAACCCTGTGATTGTAGAAACCATAAAATTCATCGACTAACGTAAATAAATTATACATAAATTGTATCAGTATATTATTTATCTTTGAGATATATAACGTGCACTTTCTGAACTGACTGAATATATCAGCAAACGACTTATAGACTTACTTAAATCGATAAAATACACAATACCCAGCCTCCCGGCCGTTAATTTATCACTGTGAAAGGGGTGGACCCACATTTCACCAATGATATATTTTTCGACCATGCCGGAAATCAAACCTGGAACATTTTTGGTAGGTAGACACGCTACCCGACTGAGCTAAGATGTAGAAATTTTAGCTGTAGATTTGTAAAAAAAAATTACAAGACGTTTGAACTTAGAGATCATCCATAAACCACGTAACATTATTTTCTTACTTTTTTTACCCACCCCCTTTTCCCCTTTTTAATTCCAATTAGACATTTAGCATGAC
>CABFWB010001284.1:156294-172440 GCA_902151455.1 Timema bartmani
GGGGGGGGGGGGGGGGGGGGGGCAGGTGGGAGCGTGAAACACGCAATGCAACTTCCTAATAGAGGAAACTAAAAAAACACAAAAGGAAGAAAAAGAAAAATTTGTAAAGAATGATAGGACACTTAGATAGAGGAACATGTGAAAGGAATAACATTAAGGACAAATACAGGAAATGGATACGAATATGAATGTAATATATATTATATTTATAATGATATAACTGATATTAATGACTAAATATATGGGGCAAGGATAAAAAGGTATATTCACAGGAGCATCCCCTCTTCCCCCCCACCCATCAAAGGTATTTTTTTTTAAATCTCCTCAATGCCTAAGCTGGTTTGTAATATTTATAAAACCGACAAACCCAATTGTATTGTTTTTATTTTATTTTAAATCTATTTCAAAAGGATATAATTTTTTTTAAAGAAGCCCTAGCCACCTTCTTTTAGGTAGACCCTACCACGAGTCACCGCAGTTAAAACACCCCAGGAAATAAATGTTTGGGTATGGCCTTAGAAAGAGACAACGAACAGAGTTTTGCTACTCACCATACTCCATCAATCATCGGCAAGAATTATCTTCACTGAGCAGGAATGAGTGCGCCCTCTGTATTAGACTCGTCTGTGGTGAAGGGGGCGGGACGGGGCGGGGGAATTAACCCAGTCAGGATTGAAAGCAGTAACAGATTAGTTTTCATACAACTTTTTTTTTTTTAATTATCTAGTGTGTGCTTTCTAAACACAGGTATGAGAAATCGACCTACAAATCAGCTTAAGCTTGCTCATCACACGATTGATTGAGCGTTGTGAAAAAAAGTAAATATTTTATCCACAGATCAGCTTCATTTCTATTCCCATACCGTCACTTAACATATGGCTACCCACTTCGGTGGCCGCATGGTCTAAGGTGATACTCTCACAATATTCTGGACTGCCGAAGACGGGGAGATTGTGGTTCGAATCTTGGTCAGGTGTACTGAGGGTTTTTTCCAAAACGTGTTTCCACTCTCCTTCTATGTAAATGTGGGGTACACTTCCTCTAAATATAACCTTCCCAATCCCTAAAACCAGTAGCGTAATTATTACAAATGCGTATAACCCAAACGGTTAGTAAGACAAGGTGCTAATAATAATGCTAATAATACTAACACTGCGAGAGTGACGCGTTAGACCACGCGGCCACCGAAGCGGGTATCACGTCATCTCATTGGGGTATGACGTGTAGACAACCTCCAAAGGTCTAACTTGGACAACGTTCTGTTTCACCAGACTGACTTAAGGTCTACACACACTACGACCAAACTAGATACTGCATTTCTCACGGCTAATTATGATATACGCTCGGGGGTGGTGGTGGTGGGGGCGGGGCGGGTTTTCAATGTTGACCGCAATAAAAGTTTGTATTTTCTAAACGTTTCTTCCCATCAAAATCCTCCTATAGCAAAGACTGTTGATAAATGTTTTTCCCCGTTTAAAGGTTAGCAGACAAGTTGAGTCTGGCTTTCGAGAAGGGATGAATTTTAATGTGTTACGGGGAATGACTAGAGTAATATTGAAAGGAGGAGAAACCAAATATCGCTCCTCTCCCTCTACTACCTCCCCGCAGTGTTATTTCCGCCTCAAACGTCACGGAAAACCCGCGGTGGATTTCCTCGGTTGTTGAGGAAGGAAGTCTTCACAAAAGGCCAAGTGGATCAGATGAATATTACCAATCACTGTACACATTAATTAGACTTCAAAGGGAATTCGGTCCACCTATCTCCGCGTTTTACTATCCGTTCGGATAATACGCGTATGTACTAGGATTACATTAAATTTAACATTAGCGTGGGGGGAGAGAGAAAACTACGCTCAGTACACACGACCGGGATTCAAACCCCTGATCTCCCCGTTATCGGTAGTTCAGTCTATTGCGTGAGTAAAGCCTTGCGTTATTCATCTACGGTACAGATTATGAGATAGGGCCATAGTGTAATCCGTCAAGGTAAGATTGATTTTCTTCACATGTTAAACCACATGTGTTGTCATTTTATAGTTACAGAGTGTACCGTAACATATGGGACCAACTTCAACGTTGGACAGGAGACACAAAAACATTGAAAGGTTAATTCAAACGTGTGTCCCATTTGACCTTGTTTCTGAGTTAGAGTCTTGTTGGTACTCCAGTAACGTGGAGCTGGTTAACGTTATAGGAAGCATTCTGAGAATTGAAAAATGGAAACCTGGACATGGGAATCGAACCCGGGACCTTTGGCTTAGTACGCCAATGCTCTAACCACTGAACTATCCAGGGATCGTCCCGTACCCAGGGTCATTCTTCACTCATATTTTTAAGACAGAGTCTATGATGGACGTGCGGAAATCTTCGGCTACAAGTATGTGATTATATTAATATCACGAGCTATTATATAACGCAGCCATCTTCGACTCGGTGATTGGCTTATTGCTGCCACTTGTACAATTATTATTACTGTAAGGGATTGCTTATTTAATAATCAAATAGCCGAAGCTATTATTTATACTTTTTTACTATAAGAAGTATTAAAAAGTCCATCTTTGGTCTAAATATAAGCATTGCAACGCAGTGTATTTTGGAAACAGTGCGGCATTCTATGACACGACGACTGCAGGCTTGCATTCAGGCTGAAGGTGGCCATTTTGAGCACTTCTTGTAATGTTAAGCAGGTCCACATTACTGGCGTACAAATATGACTATGGGCCAGTCTCATAGTCGGATTGAGTATAACCTCAAAATAATTGGGCTCCATACTAAATACAGGACGACACATACCTAAACTCGAATGGAATAGGCCGATTTCGCAAATGAAACTGGTCCATTCCATTCTGGTCTGGGTAGGTGTCGTCTTGTATTTATTACTAAGCCACATTTGAGACGTACTCGATCTGACTGAGAGACTAGCTAGCCCTGTAGCTCGGAAACAAGGTCAAATGAGATACTTGTTTATTTGAACTTGTTTTATTGTTTTTGTGTCTTCTGTCAACTGCTGAACTGCTGAAAACAAAAACGCAATAAACAAGTAATTTTGACTTTTTAATTCAAGCTTATTACTCAACGTATAAACTATAATATAATTTTGGTAGGAAGAACAGTAGAAGTTAGTTACTAAAGTTATTAAAACATTGTTAATATATTCATACATAAAGCCATGTAATCTGCAGATGTTACTTTTGATAGATATTATCAATACATATATTATATTAACACAAATAATAGAGTAAAATGCTATCATTGTTGGCCGCAAAGAAATATGTTTTGATTTTCTCTACTGTTCTTCCAACCAAAATCAGGGTATACCTAAAGTTTTACCACCAACCATTTGTAAAAAAAAAACCACAGCGTTCAACGTTGAAAGCATGCACAGGATCTACTAAATCAGTTAGGCTGAGTAGACCCCGTTACAGACCAACTACTTCAGAGAAAAATCTGGAAGTGCTAGGGATTGAACCTGGGACCTCTGGATATGTAGCCTCACGAAGGTGGTTTGTATTATTTGTGCTATTTTATAGGTATTGATAATATCTATCGAAAGTTACAGATGAAGATAGCGACTTGACGTATGAATACGTGGGAGAAAATCGTGACACTTTTCTGCACAGTAACTTTTGGGACACTCGGTAGGTTCAGCCGGAGAATCGCGATTGTTTACTGGTCGCGTCACTTCGTTGATAACCGGCCCCGTGATGTAGTGGTCAGTGCGCCTGGCTACGAGTCTAGTGTTCCCAGGCTCGATTCCCGGCCGGTAACTTGGGTATTTTTCCCGAAAGGGGAATAACCCTAACGGTCACCAATGTTTGGTTAGTTAGACTTATGTTAGGTTTGAGAGTTTATATTGGTTCCACACCCTCATACTCCCTATCACCATCACCTCATCTCATCGGGGCACTGAAAGATCCTCCACGGAAAGGATGTACGATCAGTACATTCGGGCGTCCCTTGGACAGAGGTACAATAGTACCGGATGTAGCCCAGACGTGCAATATTATTAGACTATTATTATCTCGTAACTCCCTTTGTGAAGGTGGACCAGTTCGACTGATTCAGACGTAAGAATCTTTTAAAATATTTGAACTACTCTTACAAGAACTACACCATCAGTGGCGGATTTAAAATAATTGCGTCCTTAGGCACAGCTATAATATGCCCCCCCAGCCCCCCATTTTTTTGTCAAGGTCTTTAGGAAGTTTTATAGGAAAGCGGTGTTAGGGAGGGGGGGGGNAGAAAATATTTCTACCAAAGATAATCAGGCGTTGTTTTTTTTTTTAACTATTTAACTATCGTTAGGGGCTTTAGGAAGTTTTGGAGGAAAAAGATGTTGTGGGGAAGGTGGTGAGGGGCGGGGTGGAAGTTAGTATTCGAGAAAAGATTTCTACTGAAGATAATCAGGCATGTACATGACCTACAGTAGCTTGAGTTTAACATTATGAAGAAGGGGAGACTGACGTCAGTTTCAAAGCGATTGTGAAGTACAGTTATTTAAAAAAATATATTGTCGTTCTGACTTTAGCTTGAACTATCTCGATAATGTCAGTCAATAATAATTTTTAAACGTATTTATTAAAAACAAAATATTATAACAAAAATAATGTTATCCTAAATGTGCCGCCCTTTAAAGTTGCCGCCCCTAGGCCCGTGCCTAGTGAGCCTATGGTGTAAATCTGCTTCTGTACACCATAATTATATCTCTTATCTTTCCAAAACCTTGTGTCTGGCCCAGAAGCCCAAGTTGAAGGATAGAAACAGCGCAACGAGAAACAAGTTGAAGATCAACCCTCTTGAGGATACTCGTGGACCATGATTGGGAGAGGGGGGGTAGAAACGGATGAGAAGAAGCAGATGCACGCGTGGTAGTTAATTCCCTAATTATCCTGGTGGCAAAGGGGCAGGGGGGGGAAGGGAAAGAAGGATATACATAAATGCGCACGCACGCGGTTCAGAAGGCGTAACGCCACGTGAGTATTTATCCCTGCCCCCTCCCCTCCTCCCAAAACGAATCTTCTTCAAGGACGAGCACTTTGCCATACCTCCATCCACCTGATTCTTCTCGCGTTTATCACCAATAGGGATAGCTGGGACTCAAACCCGGGACGGTACACCTATTCTCAACAGCCATTTTTATAGTACCACCATGAAAATGTTAAGGGAGGTATCACAAAGTGTAATTAATTTAAAACAAAAGTTTGTTTAATCAAAAGCGTGCAGATGGTTATTTAATTATTGAGGGAAATAATGGATTAAAGAGCCAAGCTATTATATTTGATAGCAAGGGTTAAAGCCGCATCTATATATCATATTCTTTAAATTGAATACTACACCTGGACACGGGAATCAAACTCAAGACCTTTGTCTTAGTACGCCAACTCTTTAACCACTGAGCTATCCAGGATTCGTACCATACCCATGATTATTCTCCCATCATATTTCAAGGCAGAGTCTGTGATGGAAGTGTGGAAATCGTCGGGTACATATGTATGAACAATTAAGATAACGAGTCGTTATTCGATAGCTTGGGATCTTAATTGATCACTCATAATTATGTAGCTAATGATTTCCGCACTTCCATCACAGACTCCATCTTAAATTATGAATGAAAAATGACCCTGGACACGAGACGACTCCTGGATAGCTCATTGTTCAGAGCATTGGCATACTAAGCCAAATGTCACGGGTTCGATTCCCGTGTCCAGGTGTCGTTTTTTAATTTAAAGAATATAAAGTGAAATGTTTTTAAAAAAACTCAAAAATCGCTTTAATATTAGGTTTTGTTTGACTGTAGTGATTGAAGAAGGAATAAGGCGTGCTAAGTGTCCTCCAAATCTATCTGCAATGATGAGTACGTCAGTGTTCTAGAAACAAAGCTTTATTATCAGTTCGAACAAAGTCCCGACAGCAACCACTTGTGGGAACATCGTGCATGCATGTCTCTCCTTCATTACATGTTCTTGGAAACACACAGAGACCACCTGAGGGATAATTGTTTTACAGGAGATCAGCGGGTTCTTGGAGAGATCGGGAGAAGTCTAGGACTATCTTCACAAAGCGCACGATCTAACCTTGTACCTGGCAGATTTCATTAAACGTGGAGTGATCTGACATCACATCTAGCAGAATTTTACAACCTTAACACGATCTAACATCGCATCGGGCAAGATGTTAACGTACGTAGCACGATCTAACAATGCATCTGGCAGAATTCCACGGACGCGTGTCACGATTTAACGTTGCATCTGGCAGGATTTTAACAGATGACTCATGATCTATCAATGCATCTGGAATAATTTTTCGGACGTGGCACAATTGAACATAGCATCTTGCAAATTTTAACAGATGCGGTCCAATCTAGCAAAACATCTGGAATAATTCAACAAACGTAGCGTGATCTAACATTACATCTGGAAAGATTTTAACTGATGGGACATAATCTAACAATGCATTGGGCAGAATTTTACAACCTTAACACGATCTAACATCGCATTTGGCAAGATTTTAATGGACGGGCACAATGTAGCAAGTATCTGACAGAATTTTATAAACGTGGCACGATCTAACATCGCATCTGGCAATATTTCAGCAGACGGGGCTTGATCTAACCATGGATCTGGAAGCGTTTTACTAACGTGGCACGATCTAACGCGTTCATCTAGCGAAGGAGTTGTTTTTAATTGGTAAACGAGATTTTTAAAAAAAACTGATCAATTAGTTTAAAAAATATAAACGCTTAGAGTACTCTTGATAAGTGTTGAGGAATGAGTTAAGCACTGGGTTAAAATACAATCTAACTTGACATAACCTCGGTGGAAGAACATCGTAACAAAGTGGACAGATTATTTCCTATCCTTAGCGAGGGTCTAATAATAGGTTCCTGTCCTGAATCACCCCAAGAATGAGAGGTCAATGCTCATGTAGCACCATTAACATACACTCGACCTTAAACAGCGCATGGAAACAATGCGCCGTCAAATTAATTAGTTCTTTTACCCTTCACCGAGGTCAGAAGCGTTGAGGCGTTACTCTTAAAACATCGATCAACCTCACTCTCTCTATATCTCTCTCTCTGGTTCGAATCCAAGTGTCGGCTGGGATGTAATTACCAGCGTGTCGGGAAAGTAGGCTGAGTAGGATTATGATAATTAGCAGCCCACTTACATTCAAACTTTCTACTGATGTAGTAGTTATGATCAGTGAGTCGATGTCGATTGCCGGCCCCTTTTACTCACTCAATACCTCAAAAGCGTAGGATTATGATGAAAATAAGGGATTATTTAGTTATGTCATAGAAGGTAACATGTAAGGGGAAAATCGACCAGGAAGACCACGAATTCAACTGAATGATGACTTCAAACAAAGAAAAGAAGATGAAAGCGTGCATCATAGAAGGCCCAACTCAGTTCCCAGCTCGCGCGAGGTAAGGAGCAAAAGGGAAAAATTATTATTATTATCATCATCATCATTATTATTATTATTATTATTATTATTTAGCACTGCGTCTTACTATCCGTTCGGGTTATACGCTTAAGTACTAACTACACTAATGGATTAGGAATTGGGAAGGTCGAATTTAGAAGAAGTAAACCCGCATTTGCGTAGAGGGAGAGTGTAAAAGATAGACGATAGACCTAATATATGCCAGAAATGTGTGCAGTGCATTCGTATTTGAATGATTACTCGAAATTGACATTGGGGGACAAAGCGAAAGTACGTTCCTATCATGAAATAATGAAGATTGGTGCACAATGTTTATCTGTGGAGCCATTCTAAAATGGTCAAAAACGGCATTTCCAATACAATTTCTATCCAAATATCATTTTAATATTTCAACAATGTTCAGTACTAGGAACTTCTATTAACTCTCAATTAACGTTTGATCAGAACTGATCCACGTGAAATGGTGTTGGTGTAAATTTACTATTTCTAGCCGTCTGTATCACAGAGTTGATTGGCATGTGATGCACGCTCTTGAGTTTCAGAATCTATAAAAAGAGGGATCTGCGAGAAAGATTTTCACGAACTTTCACTCAGAACATTAAAATGGCTATTAAAACATATTATTTAAAATACATTGAAACATTTTTTGATTAATAATACACGTGCGAAATAAAAAATAAATTTAATATTTTAATGAAATTGTTTACTTGACGTTTTAAATGCGAATTATGGTCAATTTTGTTGATTTAAATTCGATTTAAATTCGATTTAAACATGATTTTAAAAAAAAGTTCTGACACTTTGGAAAGCCTCATGCTATGCATGTGGTTGGCGGATAATACTGTACTATTGATCGGCGTAGATAACAGCACTGTTTTTATTTGGCTGGAAACAGAAGCTGTGTCAAGGAATATGTAGATAGCAGCACTGTTTTTATTTGGCTGGAAACAGAAGCTGTGTCAAGGAAGATGTAGATAGCAGCACTGTTTCTATTTTGCTAGAAACAGAAGCTGTGTTAAGGAAATTTTGCGTGTGGCGTAGCTATATGAAGCAAACCCATACTGAAAATTATTTATAATCGAATTCCGTATCATTCGGCTTTTCCGCTATCCGGTCAGGAATGCCGCCAGTTTAGACCAGATAATATTGACTCTAGTGTAGAGTGCTTACATAGAGAGGCATAGCTACGGTAAATAAAAAAAAATTGCACCCCTTGAAAACTGTTTGAAATTTTGGATGGGCTCTTAATAATGGTACTCGAGCTGGTTAATCTTGGCCTCACGCGCATGCGCAGAAGACCAAAATCAGGCCACTTCTCTCTTTGTCCGTGATGACATCTCCTCCTGGATGCGAGGTATAGAATTTGAGGCGGAATCTCGTTCTCGTCTCCTCTTGAGTTTCGTCTTCCTCTCGTCCAGAGTGTGTGCGTGTCGGTGACAGATAAGGGTGGTATTGTTCTTCATCCTCCCTTCCTATTGGGGTAATCAACCCCTAGTGTATCTTGTGTTCTATCCTACAAACTTCAGGATAGTAAACGATTGGTGTGTTAAGGGGATAACTAGTCATGAATGAATATTATTATTATTATTATTATTATTATTATTATTATTATTATTATTATTATTATTATTATTATTATCATCTGTCAACTTCGGTGGTCTTAGGGTAAAATGCCTCAGTACCCGATGTTCGTGGGTTCAAACCCAGCTAGAGTCAACGGAGTTTTCTTAAGCGATACAAATCTAAAGCAAAATTTCCTTTGGAGGTGAAGTAAAGTCGTCGGTCCCATGTCAATTGTGGCTTGTAAAAAAAACCTTGGAAGCTATGTGAAAATACCTTTCCGGCAAAATTGGTAGTAACTTTCGCTTTTGCTCATAGAAAAATCTCGTGTGCTGATATAATCAGTAGGTTCAGAAAGTGCGTGTTAAATAACTCAAATAAAGGAAAATGATAATTATTTTTCTCGAACTTTGAAGTTGAAAGATGACCTTGTATCAAGCATCAAATAGTTTCACAAGGAATTTAATTTTCAAAATTTTCTCAGGAGAATATCATTTTAAATAACTTCTAGAGAAATCAAATTTTCAAATTTTCAACAACAAAAAAATACGGAAGAGGATCGTTCCAAATTGATTCTAGAAGCATATGTGTATATACATACATATTTTAAATTATATTTCTCTATAAGATATTTGAAGGTTTTCATTTATTAAAATAAAAGATTTCCCAGAAGATATTTAGAGTGGTATTCGTCTGGATTTTAATCAATATATAATTCAGGTAAGTGATACTTCAAATAGCTTCTAGAGGCATCTAATTTTTAATTAAAATCCGGATGAATACCACTCTATATATCTTCCGGGACATATATTTTTTTTTAATAAACGAAAGCTTTCAAATATCTTATAGAGGAATATAATTTTCAAATATTTTCCAGCTACGGACCACCAGTTAAAATACTGTAAGTATCCAATTTTTTTTAATTCTGAAGAAAGACCAGTTAAAATGAATTTTAGGAGTATTAAAATTTCAAAAGAATTGTGGGATCTTGAGGGGAAGGATAATCACTCCAAATAGATTTTAAGTGAGTCTAATATTTTTGATAAAATAATCCAGGCAAGGATCTCTCAAAATAGCTCTTAGGAACATCCTGATTTCAAAAAATGTTATGGGGTGGACCCCTCATAATAGCTTATAGAGGAATCTAATTTTTGCTAACCACCCCCTTACACAAATAAGGTTCTTCCACCATCATGCTCAACAATGACTCCTAGAGCTCTACCCAACCAATTTTCATCATTTTTTAAGGAAAATTTATAACCTATCAAATTTTCAACAACAAAAAAATACGGAAGAGGATCGTTCCAAATTGATTCTAGAAGCATATGTGTATATACATACATATTTTAAATTATATTTCTCTATAAGATATTTGAAGGTTTTCATTTATTAAAATAAAAGATTTCCCAGAAGATATTTAGAGTGGTATTCGTCTGGATTTTAATCAATATATAATTCAGGTAAGTGATACTTCAAATAGCTTCTAGAGGCATCTAATTTTTAATTAAAATCCGGATGAATACCACTCTATATATCTTCCGGGACATATATTTTTTTTTAATAAACGAAAGCTTTCAAATATCTTATAGAGGAATATAATTTTCAAATATTTTCCAGCTACGGACCACCAGTTAAAATACTGTAAGTATCCAATTTTTTTTAATTCTGAAGAAAGACCAGTTAAAATGAATTTTAGGAGTATTAAAATTTCAAAAGAATTGTGGGATCTTGAGGGGAAGGATAATCACTCCAAATAGATTTTAAGTGAGTCTAATATTTTTGATAAAATAATCCAGGCAAGGATCTCTCAAAATAGCTCTTAGGAACATCCTGATTTCAAAAAATGTTATGGGGTGGACCCCTCATAATAGCTTATAGAGGAATCTAATTTTTGCTAACCACCCCCTTACACAAATAAGGTTCTTCCACCATCATGCTCAACAATGACTCCTAGAGCTCTACCCAACCAATTTTCATCATTTTTTAAGGAAAATTTATAACCTAATTTTCATCATTTTTTAAGGAAAATTTATAACCAAGAATATGCAAAAAAAAAAAATCAATAACACTGAACGTGGAAACAGAAATTTCAGAAAACAAGAATTTCTTTATACAGCAATTTTTTGAGTTCTCTAAACTGGTTTGAATTATTTTGTATTTATTTTTTTATTAAAGTATTTCGTTCGAAGATTACTATATACATTTTTACCAATTTTCAATAGCGAGGCCGGAATCTACACATTTTGTGAATAGTTAGCGCCAATAGCCTAAATCAAAAATTGTTTCTGTGTATAGAAATGTATACTATTGTAAAACTTCCCAACATATTTTTAAACTACAAATATAAGCCCATACAAAAAATAACTTTAACTAAAACAACTTCCCTTGAACTATTTTTCAAAACAAAGACATTCCATTTTACTTTTGTTTGAAATAGAGGAGAAACACTTTGCAATTTTCTGTTGTAAGATAACTCGTATACCTTCTGGGCGTGCGTTTGTGCTTGGACACACCTGGAAACTTTTACGAGCGCCTCTACTAAATTACGTAAAAAAATCTACGTAAAAGCTACTTGTTTTGCTAATAGTAACCATAATAGTGATTCTACATCACGCCTTAATAGTTGACTAACTTGACTTGTACTGAATTAAGTATGAAAGCCTCAAAAGCATGCGTACCGGATATTATAGTAACGTTAACGCAATAATAGACGTCATTCCCTCACTCTTTATCAGTTTAAAAATGTCCTTAGAACATTTATGAGCGTACTCATGGTTTAGTGTTCAGTGCCCCTGGTTACTGATAAAGAGGTCCCGGGTTCGATTCCCACTGGTACAATAGCTATTTTTACTGAAAGAGGAACTGTCCCTAGGGTCACCATGGATTGGATAGTTCTACTTAAGTTCATAATCACCACCACACGTCAGCTCATTGCTGGTATGACTCGTGAACAAAGGTAGCCGGACCCGTGGTGTAGTGGTCAGGGCACGAGTCTAGGGGTCCCGGGCTCGATTCTCAGCTGGTAGCTTGGGTATTTTTCCCGAAAGGTTGAACTACCCCAACGGTCTCCAGGGTTTGGTAAATTAAGGAATAAGTCATATTTAATTGTTTCCACTGGTTCTACATCCTCATACTCACTATCATCATCACCTCATCTCATCAGGACATGGAAAGAGCCTCCACGGAAAGGATGTACTATTAGTACATTCAGGCGACCCCTGAACAACGGTACATTAGTACTGGATAATCTTTCCACAAATTGGGCTACGATTGTTGTAGCCCAGGTGCACAGTATTATTATTATTATTATTATTATTATTATTATTATTATTATTATTATTATAAACCTCCAAGGTATACCCTGGTCAACGTTCTGTTCCCGCAGAGCCGCCCATGGCTATATACTCGTACACGGCGACCCAGCTATACCCTGATGTTGGTTGGAAGAACAGTAGAGAAAATCAAAACATATTTCTTTGCGGCCAACATTGATAACATTTTAATATATTATTTGTGTTATTTGATAAGTATTGATAATATATATCAAAAGTAACATCTGCAGATGACATGAATTTATGTATGAATACCTATATTAATATTGTTTTAGTAACTTTAGTAACTAACTTCTACTGTTCTTCCTACCGGAATCATACTATAGACACTGCATCTCTCACGGTTAAATATGACATACGATTAAAACTTACCTCAGTAGCCTCATCTACAGAATTACAATGGGTTCTCAGTAAATAAAACAATCCACCTCGGTGGCGTAGTTAGCTAACACGCTAGTTTTGTGTTGTGCTAGACTGCCGAGGATGGGAAGATCGAGGTTCGAATCTCGCTTGGGTGAACTGGGGGGGCGGGTTTTTTCACCTAAATTGTTTTCCACTCTCCCTCCACGCAAATGCGGGTTCACTTCCTCTATATTCAACCTTCCCAATTCCTAACCCATATGGCGTAATTAGTATGCCAGCTTAAGCGTATAGCCCGAACGTGTAGTAAGACGTGGTGATAAGTATAATAATAATAATAATAATAATAATAAATAAATAAAACACTCCTTGTATACGAATCTTACTAAACGTTTCAAGGTCAAATCTTTCGTTCATAGACATTCACTTTTTTTTTATTAACTTTCTAGATTAGACTATTTTACAGTAACGCACATTTTGTCTTTAGTATTTTTGTTTAGCACCGTTTGGGTTATACGCTTATGTATTAATTACGCCGATTGCTTTAGGTATTATGAAGGTTTTATTTAGACAGAAGTGTAACCACATTTGCGTAGAGAGAGAGAGTGGAAAACAATTTTGCTAAAACCACCCTCAGTACACCCGACCAAGATTCGAATCTCAATCTCCCCGTCATCGGCAGTCTAGTCTACTGCGAGAGTAGCGCGCTAGACCATGCGGCCATCTAAATGGGTAATTTTTTTAAATGTATTATTATTAATAGGGTCTACTATCATTACATATGTAGGCTTTTTTTTTCTATTAATACCTTAAAGAGCCACTTCATGTGACCTTGGTGACACAGCAACCGGATTTCCGAAGACTGGCGACGGTAAAAATGAAGTTTCACAAGGTCTTTCAAAAAAATTATTTATATATGTAAAAATGAGAAACATAAAGGGTTTCTGTAAAAATAAAAATACGCACTTCCGGTAGAAATATATGTATAAAAGTTGTCATTTTGAGGTTTGTCATATCTTATTTCGTGCAATACATCTCGAAAGACCGGAAAGTTTGGCCATGCTTGATTCAGACGACTTTCCGTGTCACCTTTTCCGTTTCACGCACTTAAAAAAAAAACAGGTTAATCAAAGCAACTATTGTCTGGTTTTTGAGGCTACGGCCGATTCCTTCCACCCATTGTTTTGTTTTTGTTTGTTTTTTGGGTGGAATCAATACCACTTATGTAACTGGAGCATCCAATTTCATCAGCGGAATCAACTTTGCAAATAAATAGACACGGGCGTTTCCTACACGCACACAGCATCCATACACGATGGTGCAAAAAGGGAATATATTAAAACTAAATTATTACGTTTCAATATCGTGTCAATGGTATTTATGACAAATATTTGATTGTCAATTAGTTTGTTTTTAATATCTTGTTTATTATTCTCACACAATCTCCCCCCACCCCCACCCCACCGCCCTTAAAAAATGATGTGCATAGCTGCATAAAATGCCCCAAGAGTTTTAAAAAATGACGACAGTATTTCTGGTTGTTACATCAGTTGGCGCACGGCCATGTAAACAAACAGGTAAACGATTAACGTTTATTTCCATTAGTTATCAGTGATAAAGCTCATCTGATTAAGCGCACCCTTAAGGTGAAAGTGTAGGAAACGTGAGTTAAGGGAAGTGTTTATGCCGTTTTTATATATTTTTTAAAAAAATTTGGCCAAAATAAATAAAATATTGCTCCAGTAGAATCATATAGTTTAGTTTTCTTCACATGATGATATCAACAGTTGTTGAATATCTGTCATAAGCATAGCAGCATTATTTAAGAATCAAATAGATGAAGCTATTATTTATGCTTTTTAGTGAGGAATTCTCCATCTAGATATCATATTCTTAGAATTGAAAAATATCAACTGGACATGGTAATCGAACCCGGGACCTTTGGCTTAGTACGCCAATGCTCTAACCACTTAAAGAACTTGATATCTAGATGGAGAATTCCTCACTAAAAGCATAAATAATAGCTTCGGTTATTTGATTCTTAAATATGCAATCCCATACAATTATAATAATTGTAAATTTCAGGACACCCTTGACAGATATTCAAGAATGTTTGATATCACCATGTGAGTAGAATTAAACTATTTGTTTCTACTGGAGCAATAATAAATGCCTTTTTTTACGTGAGTTAATTCTCCATCCCTGAATTATCCAAGCTTCATATCGTGTTCATGATTATTCTCCATTCACTAAATCTTATACAGTTTCTGTGCCTTATAATATCGAATTTAAGAATAGCACTAGATTAAAGTGACCGACCATTCATCCTCAATTTTTGGCTAAGATCCTTGAAATTGGATTTATTTCCCGGACTTGATTTGTCTTTAATTATTTTAAACAAATTAATAGAGTTTTTAATTTACACGGATAAACTAAACGTGAATTAATAGATTCAGTTGATAAAAAGCTTAAATGTATTATTTGGCAACTAGGCAAAGTCTTGGCTCTAGCTGTGTGAAAGCTAGTTTTCTAATTTCTTGTGACGTCTTCTATTATATCTTGTATTGCTACATTAGATATATATAATTTATTGACACTATCCAATCACATTAATTTGAGAAAAAAACAACTCAAAGTCAGGGTGGTCGAACGTTTTTCATCCCAAGGGTCAGATCTGATTATAAGTGTGCATTGTGACCCTAAGATATATTTAATAATCCTATCAACTTAATATATACACATAAAAAACTTAATAAACAATTATTTTTCAACATTTAAATATAAATTGTACTTTTGATTGAAAGTATATTTCAAATTTTACTACAAAATTAAAAGTTTATTAATCTCCCAAAAAGTCTCAAGAAATACGCACCTACACACACTGTCCCAAAAGAACTTAGCATTATAAATATATATTTATACATATTTTTATTAATCAAATTAAAGTATAATAAAATGCTATAGTGACGATATTTTTATTTGAATCATTAGCTATTTAACAGCTGCCACAGAGGATTTACCTATTTTCCTCCGGGATACTTTGAGGGTCATATTTTCATTGAGTGAGGAGAAAGGTGGGAGTAGAGAGGATCTAATAAGAAGAGGACAGCAGGGGGAGTTGTTCTTTAGGTGTGTAAGAGACCTGCTATGGAGAGTTGCTCTATAGGTGTGTAAGAAACCTAATATGGAGAAGAAAAGTCCCCTTGAAGTGTAAGGAAGTGTTGTACAGAGCGTACTTTGAACCCATTGTCACATATGCAGCAGAAACATGGACAATGAATGTAAGAGAGACTAGGAAAGTGGATAATATGGGAAGGAAGTTTGTGAGGAGGATGTTAGCTGTCACGAGGAAAAACAGGATTAGGATCGAAGTTATCTGGGAAAGAGAGTGAGTACATGAGACAGTAGAGGAAGCAAGACTGAGATGATATGGTCATGTAATGAGGAT
>CABFWB010001285.1:0-25329 GCA_902151455.1 Timema bartmani
TATTGGGATTGTGGAAGAGGTTACATAATGATGAGTTACATAACATGTACTCATTAAAGATATTGTTAGGATAATCAAAGCGTGAATGGCAGATTTTAGAACCTTGTTCAGGGTATTGACTGGCAAACCCAATGGGGCAAGATCATTGGGAAGACCTAGATGCAGATGGTAGGGTAACATAATAATGGACCTGAAAGAGATGGGGTGTAATGAGGTGGACTGGAGAGGACTAGCTCAAGTTAAGGATAAGTAGAGTACTTTTATAAGTGTGGTAATGAACCTTCAAGCTCCTAATGTCTTAGAGTATACTAGATTATACCTACTCTAGGCCATTATTAACTTGAAAGCTCATATTAATTTTATTATTTTGCTGATATTTGAATACGATATATCCAATGTCAAGCGCACATGTGGCAAATAATTAAAGGAATCAGTATTCTCTTGTTTGCTTTTTTATTGACAGAGATATCAGTGTTTGAATCTTAACTGAGGTAAGAAAAGGGCTTTTCGTTCCTTTAAAAATGCAGGTATATTTAATTTTAACTATACTTTAATCATCCTGTCCACCTCTCAATGGCGTTAATATGCGAAAAGCCTAGATGAATAGTCCAATGACTAACTAGTCTGTTAGAGATCATTACAAATAATAAATCAAATAAAGCAATATTTTAACTTTTGAAGTGATTTACATTAAATAAACTGTTCAAAATATTTATACACATTTACCTATTTTATTACAAATAAAATAACTGGTTCAGTTTTGTTTTAAGATATTTTGTATTTTAATACAAAATTCAATTTTAAAAAATTTACACCCCTTCATTTCTCTATTAATACGGTTGAACGGCTAATCGAATCCACGAGCTTACATATTTCACTTTATTTTATCAGGATTACTCGACTAATCTTTGCCGTATCGATCCGCCAGTCTGATCCGCAGAAATATATATGTTCCAAACCAAAGCAAAGATGAAAACTCCAATTCTATTTGTGCGAATTGAAACACCCTACAGTTCTTTGTTTTTTCTCTGCTACGGACAGGTTTTTCATGTTATTTTTTTATACACACAATGTGTCATATTAAAAAAAACTTTCATAAACCAATAATCCAGGCTCTTGTGTGTTTAAGCACGTTTGAAAGCTAAACAGTCATGGGGGCTACCAAACTACCTACAGTCCACAGTAAAAATATTTGAATTTATTTTTTGTATTTCAAATAATTTCTAAGATCTTTTATTAGTGATAAATCAATAGCTTTTAAGTCCTTCAATGCTTTATGTTATAAAGCTCTTATAGATAAGCTACATAACCATTATTAACAGCTAAATCAATATTACTATAAATATAAATTTAGTAGACATAAAATTGGTCAAATAGCTATCAATCTATAATATTTAATAAAATTATACCAAGTAAATTACCAATTAGGAAAGTAAATGATTGACTAAATTTTACGTGTTTTTTTAGTTTTTTATGCATTTGACACAAGTGCAATTAACAGTGTCATGCCATAGATGGTTGTGATTGTAATAAGAGTGAGTTTAATCTGGACATGTGATGTTCTCACCATTAATTATAACACTTATTGGCAAGGTATACACAGAATATATTTCCATGATAGGAATGTAGAGCAAAGCCTATGTATTTTAGACCAGATGGGGAGTAAGTGGGGCAGAACGTATTACCACAGATACAGTTTTAACAAACTTTGTTTACCCTGAAAACATTCCATGCCACGCGTTTATTATGAGGTTCACTAATAACTAAAGGTAGGAGTGTATGGGACGCGAACTAAGGTAAATGTTATTGCAGTTTTAAGGCAAATTTTTTTTATCCATGATAAATTCAATATTGCTCCATTAAAAAGATGGAGTTTAATTTTTTACACTTGGTGATATTAACAGTTCTTGAATATTTGTCATGAGATTATTAGCATTTGATGAGAAACAATTTAAATGAAGAGAGAAACAATGTCATTAAATTCCAGAACACCCTTGACAGGTATTGAAGAATTGTTGACTTCACTGCGTTAGGAAATTAAACTAGAGCAATATTTGATTTATTTTGACAAAAAAAAGTTTTACTATAAAAACTACAAAAACAGTCTCCTTAACTCGCGTTCCATAAACTCACACCTTAATGTTTATGGATAGAGATTAGAGAGTTAAATTAAATGAATTGCACCTAAATTCGCATTGGGACGGAATGTAAAATAATTCAAATGGGGAAAAACTTCTGTGAAATCCACTGAGACCTCCTGGGTAACGGTTGTGCACGTCAGTTGAACACAATGAATCTGAGCTTACTCATAGGTTACATGAGTTGATAAACATATTCTGCAACAAAATACAAACTATTTATATTACATCCCAATATTTTTCATAGATAGGATCTTTATCTTAAAGCTATAAAGCTACTAGATCTACTTATTCTTTTTCAACACTGCGTCTTACTACCGTTCGGGTTATACACTTATATAATAACTACGCTAATGATGTTAGGAACTAAGAAGGTTATGTTTTATAGAAAGTCTATCCACATCTGCGTGACGGTAGAGTAGAAAATCTTTTTGGGGAAACAGCCATCAGTACATCTGACCGAGATTCGAACCTCGATCTCCCCGTCATCGACAGTTTAGTCTACTGCGAAATTGATCTACTTTCATGTATTTCTACGCCACGCTGTGTTATCAGTAGCTCTCACATTTGATAGATAGTGTAGAGATTAATAATATTACAAATAACATAGTAAAATTGTTATTATCAACAGAAAAAATAGGTTTTGAATATTTTAAACATTTCTTTTTACTAAAATCCTATTACACGAATATAAAATTATGAAAAAAAAGTAAATTTTATGTTTATCTCTAGTTAACCAATTCATATTGTAGATATTTTTAATAATGTAATTTATAATTTGGACATAGCTAATGTTTATTATCAGCAATATTAAACTGAACTTTTTCATCTGAATAAAAATAATACTTTCAATTTCTTACTATCAATTTGGTTTATCAAGGTGATTAAAGTGCTGCCAAGTACTTAACCAAAAACCTAATAGCGATGCAGTATTAAATGTAACTATCTTTTTTTTAAGCAAATACTCTTCAGAGTAATTAAATAAAATCGTTATCAATACTGAATTAATAAGAAAGCAACCACAAGCTTATTTACAAAGTTGGTCATATAATTTAGAGTAAAAATGTACATTTGAATAAATGTGGTCCTAAATAATTTTCAAGAAAGAATTAGTTTGCAGAATAGAATATTTGAAATAATAAAAATTAATTAGAATTATTATCGCTAAGCCAATTGAAAGACTTCTTAAATTGATAGCCTAACATTGTACAGTACCCAGTTACCAGTAAAAACATATTTCTTAAGGATGTTTTGAGACACTACGTATGACTGTGCATGAAGATTTCCCTCATGGAGTAAACTAAATGCTATCATAACTTAGTGTAATTCAAACAAAATAAACGTCATAACATTATCTGCAACTCTATAAAAGAATAAAGAAACACCAAACCACAGACCAACTTTATTTTATGGCTCGCTGAATAGTTTTAAAACGAATAAAACTTTACTAGAGCTAAATGTACAAACTTAGAAAAGCTTTTTAGCTTTTAGTTTTAATATTAAGTACACGAACAAAAAATAAGCTATTGTTACTGCACTGAACAAAATTTATTCACAATAGGATCAAAGTCATGGCCATCGAGATATTGATATTTAAGAAATACCCAAAGGTATTGAGATGGTTTGATTCATATCTCGGTGGCGATGAATTGTAATTTTTAGGGTAAAAGATATGAGTAATTTATAATTCACTGATAAACCATAGGCTTATAACCTAATATTATT
This sequence comes from Timema bartmani, assembly GCA_902151455.1. Taxonomy (NCBI): domain Eukaryota; kingdom Metazoa; phylum Arthropoda; class Insecta; order Phasmatodea; family Timematidae; genus Timema; species Timema bartmani. Next base: position 3,864 of record CABFWB010001285.1, read on the forward strand.
TTCTTTTTAATACACTCTAATACATTTGTACTTAAGGGCCTAATTTTAAGTGTCAAGTTAAAGGAGGGTTTATTTATTTGTACCTTAAATATCAAATAAAGAATAATGTTCATATTTATTTGGTAAGGAGATATAAATGATAACATTAAATATTATTTGTTATTCTTGTATTCCCTTCTCCTTATTTGTGCTTTATTCTTCTTTGAAGACATGTTTCAGTGTTTGTTACACCATCTTCAGGTCTTATTTATGATGAAGATTTATTTTAATACATATTATCAGAAAGTTTGTAAAATTTGGAAGAATTTCTATGTAAGAAACCTTTTTGTCAGTTGACGTGTTTTTTATTTTGACCCCGGCCCACAAACAAGGTATACGCCAGATCCTCAGCCTTACGGAGGTTTCGCTCTGCTCCTTGAGCCATGTTGAGTCCATCAACACTGGGGTTCTCTAGTGTCAATGCTAAGTGATCAAAAATATTCCATATGTGCAATTGTTAGTCGAAAATGTTTTAACATGTTCGTCATAAAGGGAGCATTGTAGTCGTAATATCCGGTCTGTGTAAGCTCTTTGGGAAATAGGATTATATGAAGAGGGGCTTGGGACCCTACCTGAACCTAGGTTTGTGAAAGCTGGACGATTGACTAGAGAAAGATATTTTAGCATTTCCTCTAAAATTAGCCTTTTTTGTTAATGCCTCTTAATGGTATCTAGTGATACCCGTTTTGAAGGACTTAAGCTCTCCCACGGCGCTCAACCATTTTAACCTGGAAGTTGTAAGTTGTATACCTTGTCTTGATACATAAATTAATGGTCGTTTACTGATGAGTGATTTTTTTAAATTCCAAATTGCTTACTAATGGCTTTAATAATTTTGTTTAAAATATATATCCAGGATTTTTTAACTTGACAAATAACATTGCCCATGTGATTTAAGGGTTAAAAATTAGTTAAAGGTCAGTTTGCAATGAGTGATATTTTAAAAAGTCTAAAAGTTTTTGAAAAAAAGATATATGGATTGGGTACATAACTTATTACTGGGTCGTGTTTGACCAGAGTAATAAATCTGCGTGTTTTTTTTTTTTAGAAAAAAAATAGTAAGAATATATAACTGATGGTTGTATTTTGCTTAACGAGGATATTTTAATAATATTTCTTGCTGAAATAATTTGGCTTATAATGAGTACCATCTGTTACGTTTTATACATTATAAATAGTTTTGTATGTTAATTTTGTTAAAACAATCTTTCAATAATCTTTCACTGATCACTGAATATTTTCTAAGATTAAAATTTTTGATGATAGCCTTAAGGTTTATTTTGAAATATATATTTGTAAGCTATTTTAAGTTATAAATATTATTATTACTTATTTTTATAAAATGATGTAATTTGTGGCTAGTTTATTTGTGAAAGATTTTAGGAAAATTGAAAATTTTTCAAAATAGCGTTTAAGATTTATTTCCTAGTGGCTATCAAATAATTTTTTTCATTTTAAATAATAATGAAATATTTTACCAACTTAATGGTTGCTTAAAAATGATTAAATTTTTAATATTTTTCTATATTTTTAATGGTCTATCAATTTTATAAAAATGTATATAAGAAGAGTGTTTATTGGGATTAACTGAATTATGTCTTTGTTTTTATAAGGAAATCTTACTTAACATCAGTTTACTGAAATATATTTTTGAAAATTTTGTTCCCCGCTTTGATACACTATATAAGAATGTTTGTAATGTTGTGCCATGTCATCTATTATTATTCTTTCTCTAAAATTAAACTGAGTTAACCTAATTGTGTGCCCTTGACCGTCAATATTGACTTAAATAACTAACAATAGACTAGCTACAACCCTCACTAAGGGAGTTAGCTCGAGTAAGAGGATAATTTGTAAGGCGGTTAAGTTCGATTTAATATATACATAATTATATTAATAAAAGGAACGACTCTTGAAAAAAAGGTTTACTGCTAATATTTAAAAATCTCTTTTATAAAAATAAATCTATTGAATCTTAACAATTTATGGGACTTACTGAATCAATATAGCGTTTATTTATTAGCTAGTAAAGTACTGATTACTTTAATCTGTTTGCTAAAATATAATTTAGAGCTGGGAGATTTCAACAAAATTTAGAAAAATATATAATAAAACTTAGGTGACTTATGTCTTAAAAACAAACATTAATCATATAAACTACATTTTTCAACATGCCATGTTTAAAAAAGTATAATAATGTATTGAGAACATTATTTACAAAAAAAAATTAGTTTTGTTAAAACGAACAAATTGAGCCAGCATTGGTTATCAAACAAAAAGAGCTATTTATTAATATTAGGTCACAATTATTTGAAATATCCACTTGAATAAAATGCATAATTGTAAAGGCGTGTAATTCCCACCAAAAGATAAGTAGGCTTAATTTAATCTTTGATAAATCATTTGCTATGAAAATAATTTCACTTTACTTTGAATAAGAATCTATCAATAATTATACTTAAGCAATAGAGCAGTAAGTATTGAAAGTTTAAAAGGCTATCAAATCCAACTATCACGATAGCATTTCGATAAATTTAACCTGTCAAACGCATTAACATACTATGCAGTATAGGCCTGCTAGTTTAATTTATTTATATCTGCGCAACGTCTTGCTACCCGTCCGGAATATACATTTATTTACACTAAATAAATAAGCAAGGTTAAGGTAGAATTTTAACTAAATGCACCAGAATTTGTGTTTGAAATGTGTGGAAAACCATTTTAGGAAAAATACTATCAGTATATGTGAATGTAATCTTAACATTCTACTCGTCATCATTGGCAAAACCGGTAGATTGCAATGAGCTATTGCTTCAATCATGCGACCACTGTTGAGCTTTGTTTATTTATTAATGACAAAGAAAGAATACAAACAAATTCTAAGGGTTGTCACAAAGATTCGCTAACAATATAAATATTAATTTCTATTTCACTTAGTATTTAAATAAAATTCACTTGAAAATAATACGTTTTTAAGATCTTTAAATATAAGCCATTGTCATCCAATAAAACATTTGAGTAATATTTGTAGTTTAGTATTTTTGTCTTAAAAATATCTTGTGTAAGAAACCCATAATAAGTTTCCAAACTAAGGCTTACAGTTGAACTTGTTTGCCATGTTTAAGTGGCAGATAGGATTAGGAGAAACAGGCAATAAAGCACTTAATCTTCCCAAGCACCAACAACATTTTCTTTTACAACCTTCAACATAGTGTGCAGTGATCTTCGTATCAGGGGGGACAAGTTGAACACGCACAGTAAGGCTTCATAATATACGTGACAGTTTCAAGCTTACTTTATATTAAGCACGAGGATGAACTGGTACTCCCATCTCAGGAGAGGAACTTTTATACGAAGCTACGTGTTTCCGGGGGGGNGGTTCGGGGGGGGGGGGGGTTACGGGTGAGGGCAGCTGTAGGGAGGAGGAATGAGGTTCTTAGTTCGTTCAGTTTCAGTTAAAAAAAATTGAACAAGTTTTTATTTCAAGGGAATCGGGAGGAAGGAGATGAAACACCTAATTTAAAAAAAAAAGCATAAAACATTCAAATATATAATTATTAATTAATTTATCTAGAAAATTAGTACTTTTAAAAAGTTAATAGAAATTTTTTGAATAATATTGTACTAGCCGACATTGATGGACACGTGGGCTAAGCTTAGCTTGTATAGTGAATTATAGAGCCAAGCTACTATAATGTTAGTTACAGTTATAGCCACATCTAGGTATCATATTTTTTAAATTGAAAAAAGACATCTGGACACAGGAATAGAAACAGATATTTCTAGCTTAGCATGCCAATGCTCTTCTATCCACTGAGCTACTCAGGAGACATTCCGTACTTTGTAAAGTTCTATGGCGAAGGGGAAGTCGTTGCTCGAATCCAAGCATAATATATGAGGGTGGTAATATACTAATTTGTCTCCCACTCTTTCTCCACGCAAATGTGGGTACATTAACTAATTTCTGGATTTATGTCTTCTTTATCCATACTTTATTAGTTCAATAGATGTAAATAATCTTAACGAATAGTTAAAACTGTGTTGTGTGTTAGTCTTCCTCGTTACTTAGTTTAATGTATATAATTATGTCAGTGTATAAATACATATTATTTCTTTGTATTTATCATAATATTATCATATTTAATTACTGAATTTTATTTTTAATACTTTTTTATTTTACATTCAACCTTAAGAATTAAACATTGTAAATAATATACTGTGCCTATTTTTAAAAGATAGGTATACAAATATGTAGGATAATTTTATTAGGTATTTAGGCTTTGCATACCTCCCGAATGATAGACATTATTTAAATGCTTAATCTAAAGCTATGCCAAATAAATGAAGATATAACCACCCCTCTGTTTATCTTTAAGTAATTTACAGAAAGTAATCACAACTTTAACAAATATTGAACAATTCTGTAAATTAATGGTGATCTGGGAATCCCCCCATTTTATTAGAAACTAAAGATTTATTAAAAAACGTCATTCTTTAAAAATGAAGCGGTGTAGTCAGACTATGGATATAATTTTGTCTAAAGCTATTCATTGGATGAAAAGCTACAAGGAACACACAATAACTACACATAATATGAAGAGAATATTAGTATTTGAGAGCTAAGTAAAATATTAATGTTATTATTAGTTTAGAGTATTAAACAAATACAATAACAAATACAAATCCCAGAACTCCTGTCTTTGATTCGTCAATATGAAAGGAGTAGCACCAATTAAAGAAATAATTGGTAAGGTAAAACCGCACAAAATTTATAATATTGTGTATTATTGCTTTGAAGATTGTTTTTTAAAATAAGCTTTGAGTAAACTACTCTCAAAATGTTTATTCATAAAAAAAATATCATTTTGTTATCATAATATTCAATCTTTTTATATAAATTTTAAATGAAATTATTCAAATAGATTTAAAATATTTAAATTTTCATAGATAAATAGTTTTTAGACTTCACTAAATTTATTTGTTATTTGTAAAAATAAAAGCAGATTCATATTTATCATGAAAAACTATGGCAGAATTTCCATTTTGAATTCAATTTTCTGTCACTTTCTAAGAAATTCAAATTCTTTATACATTGTCACAAGTAACTACTCATAGTTAATTTTAGATAAATAAACATACATTATTATTGATTGTGCAATATAGTCCCCCGATATCAATATTAAATAAAAATTGTTAAAGCTTTTTTTTAATACTATAATTTAAGAAACGGTTATCAGTTAACCAAATACAAACCAACTACCCCACTTCCCCAAATATAAATATACATTATTTGTTATGTTAATGTCAAACACTCCCCAGATATACATTTTAAGCATTTTAATCTTAGTAGCCATTTTTAAAATAATTAAAATTTTCAAAAATTGTCATGTCAAACACTCTGAATATACCCATATTACTAATATTATAAATGCGAAAGTTTGTGTGTTTGGATGTTTGTTATTCAATCACGCCAAAACTGCCGAACGGATTAGAATGAAACTTGGTACGTTGGTATAGTATGTCCTGGAATACCATATAGGATTATTCCAAACCTTTTATTTTACATTAATTTTACAATACTTATGTTTAAACTTTTCGTATATAAGATATATATTGTGATTTTAATTTTACGAATAAATATGAATGTGACTATAATTAAGATGTTAAAGTAAAGATAGGATAGTACAGAAATATTAATTAGAGTTAGAGCTGAGAAAAGCGCCTAGATATTTGAAAAAAGTTGGATTTAGGACCAAAACAGTTTAGTGAAAATTAAAATATTTTATCAACTATTAAAAGCTAGTTTTAAATAAATCGCTATGGTCATTTTTAAAGTATTTTTAGTTTTTTAAATACAGTCATCAGAAAGCTACCCCTAAATTAGTTTTTACCCCAAAATTAGCATGTGGTGTTAATTTTCATGTCAAACACTCACAAGATACCATTTTGAAAATCCAACAAATCGTTTTAAATTCGGGACCAGGGAGGGACAGGTGGTGAAACAAACATGGGGACGGACATAATTGTAAAATCCACTTATTTGGGTTCTTGTTTACATAAAATTTAAAGATTCTTCATAATCTCTGGATCGGTTTTTTCACGACTACATTACTTTCTCTTGATGACAAAGTTATAAGTATTTCAGACATGTTGGAAATCGAACCCGAATACCATTGTATTGATAGGTAGATTCAATAATGACTAAATAAAGGTGTTGGAAGACTAATCTCGAGCATTACTAGTCTTAAAGAAATAAAAACTACACATAAGTATGTGCCTATCCGCATTTCTAACAAAATAGCCCGATGTTTTTCACTAGCCGACCAAGGGCTGCCCACTAATTGAAGCAAATTAAGTTTTAATTTTATAAAGTGTGTATCATAGTAATAAAATTAACATCATATTGGCATCCATGATGTTGTGCATACTCTTGTAAAATATAAATAACATCAGCATAAACTACGACACTAAACATACAAACATGGTATATTATTCAAACACTCGACGCCGCTTGATGGATGGAAAAGGCAACTCTCCCTGCATATCTGTATGCAATGTTGCGTTCACTCTTATAAGAGGGGGCAATATTATCACGAAACTCACCAGTTCAATACCGATTTCAATTTATACACACCAAACCTAATGTACACATAGTTACCCTCACCACCCTTCTCCTTTTTATGTATGGACCCTAATATTTTGTATTAGCATCCTCTACTATTTGAAGAGAGACTTATTAATAATTATAGAATTTCAGGTGTTTATTTGTTAAAAACAGTTTTATAAAAGAACAAATACTTAGCACAATCTTTGGGGAACTTACGTAAAAAAACATATCTATATGGTTTATTATTTTAAAGATTTCTCTTCGATAAGTCACATTGGTACTCTTACAAGCGTATGGCTCACACTAAAGCGGTATTTTATATAATGGCGCTTGTGCCGCTCTTCTTCTTAGCTCAGATATATTCTTCCATAAAAATACTTTTCCCGTGAAAGATCCTCTTGAATATTGGCTCACCCACAGGAAAAGCATCTTGAAAGATATTTAATACAGAACCATATTAGATCAATCGGTAGAAACTTTGAAATTTAATTAAGATATTTTTAATGCAGGATAGACTAATACAAACAAATTGTAAGTTATCTCTCTGTCTAGACCATGAAGAGCTTGGGTCTTCTTCTACCCGACAATTCGTACAGCTATATATTTTATAGAGACTATTTGAGAGAGAGGACAAATTATCTGTCACTTCTCTTACAAACTATATTAATAAGCCTATATTGAGCAAAGAACAACTTACCGTATGCATAAAAAATATTATATAGAGTTCGAAATCTAGAAGGATAAGTGTTCTTTTAAGATACGCCCAAAAGTAAATAATTGTATGGTTAATTTACTCTTAGCGTATAACCCGAATGGGTAGTAAGACGCGGTGCTAAATAATAACAATAATTTACTCTTGGATAAGCTCAGGTTTAAGGGATGTGTTACCTTTGCATTTGATTCATCGGGATATTAACTTGTTAGAAGGGGGAAGAACAGCGAATGCGATATTTAAATTACCTTTACATTTTTCTAAGTACCAAATTGTCGTTAGCAACATATCGAAGAAGAGTTTCACATACAAATTACAGCAAAATATAATTCTTATATTATAGAATGAGAGTAAAATGACACATAAGACCTCAATTGAAGAAATAAATAGAAATCTGGTAGATCTCGGAAACAACCATGTATCCATAGGAAGTGTCACCGTAATGTTCTCAGGAGACTTCCGACAAACTCTACCGGTCATTCCAAGTCACTAGAGCTGATGAGGTCAACGCCTGCTTGAATTTATCCCACATATGCCCATACATTGTTAAATTTTCCCTGTCAACCAAAATACGCTTCCGCCTGTGAGAAGACAAAAACTATACTTATTTGTAAATTTGTAAATTTGCAATGAATTCTTCACATAGTATGAAGTCAAGGTGTCCTTGAATAACTACCAGATATGCCTCATAGGCAATGATATTCAGGAATTAATCCATTTTATTTATTCCAATATACGTCTTCCGCAAAACAAGCCTCTTCAATGGTTCCAAGAGCAGGCGATTCTCTCCCCGAAAATGAATCGGCTGATAAATTTAGACTGTATTTTAATCCAGTTATAAGCTTCATCATGCACCAACATTTATAGGTACTATCCTGTCTAATTTTTTAATTTCCTTAATCTTTTGATTTACCAATCCACGCTCTTAAATCAAGATCTGATCACCCATATTTTGCTGTGCAATTTGAACCCACCTAAGCTGTGTAATGATACTCACTTATCAAACAGCCTCAAAACTTTATCACATAGGCGACTGTCGCAACAGGTTGAACTACGGGAAAATGGGTCATGATAACAAGAATACCCACGATTCCATCAGACCTGCTCTTTTAGTTTGAATGTATGAAATTTTGAATCAAGGTTTACTTTTCGATGTCCATCAACACAGCGCAAGGACAAACCTTGAAGGTGACAGGCGTTGATCTCTGTGGCAAGTGCTTCTCTCATGGATATGTGGTGTCTTCCCGTGATAGTTCTAGCAGAAACCTGCAATTGCTCACGCGTGATAATAAAACCACTAACATCATTTACAAAGAAGCTTTGCCTTTAACTGTATTGCTTTATTTCCTTAAATTAGTACAACTATTCTGTGTGTCTAATCTTGAAACATAAATAATTACAATACATTTAATTTTTTGATTCTGAAAATATATCTTTTATCATCTCTAAAGCTATCATTATTCTAAACTCTACCTAATAATTCAGGTCATTTCTTCTCTATGGGAAATTAAAAACGCTGGGATTAAAAATATTATAATTTTAATGGAGATCATTTTTAAACTGACATTACAGCGAATGAATCCATGGGAAAAAGCTAGGTTTAAATATTTCTTTGTCAATCGGATTTCAAAAAATATGTAGGCTATTTATTATCAGGCTAGAAATTATAAATAAAAATAGTTTGGCAACGAGATATCATTATATATTCTATATGATATTAAATAGCTTTGAATGAATTGCAATTAAATGAACACATCGATCAAAGGCGTGTACACTTTTAGTTTTGCCAAGTATTTATAAACTATTTACTGTCACTACATACACTATATTTAGATACAGTGTTGTTCACCTTTCCTTGGTATAGAGTAACTCCCTTAACTATATTGATAAACTCTCTACAATATGTTTTACCCGTAATAAACTGTGTGTAGCTTTTATTCCCCTGATTTTAGTTCATTATTAGTTAGGATTATTTTCTTTAACCTTGGGCTTGGCATTTATCCATAGAGGCTCAGCGCAATTCAGAAACTCTAAAATAATTTCCGAATTAAAATCATATGCAAAGTGCTTACCTATAAATACTATGGAGTGACACTTTAATTTTCCTGGAAAGAGTGGTTTTAAATATCAAACCAAACAGTTATTTAAAACGAACCATCAGACTACCAAACATAGTCTATCACGATAAGGTTTGCAAAATCAAGAAGCTGGGGAGCTTGGGGGAAAATAAACAACTAGTTACAATATATCAACCTAGGTTTCACTTTGACTCTTAATGTTATTAATTTTGATTGCATAGAATTGGTAGCGATACATGCATTGGTGGGAACGCTCAATTAAAGTTAAGATCATCTTGTTGGATCTTCTTGTGATGTAGATATTGAGGTTGAAATCTCGGATGGTTGCATTGAGTGTGGTTTTTATTTTATAAGTGGATTTCCACTTTTCCTCTTCACAAAAAATGTGAATATACTTCTTTTAAATTTTACTTTCTTTATCCTTACAACATTATTGCAAATAGTTTTGGCTTGCCTACAAGGCTAATAAGTTGTGTTAGTAACATTATTTTATTTGTGATAAGCCAATCGACTTAATGAGGGAAAGAGAAATAGGGGGGAAGGGTTGGGACATACATTTCACACTGTTAAATATGGTCGGCCATTAACAGTTTAAAATGACGGGGACATTTTTTTAAATTTTGCTTTATTTATTTGAGGTATTTAACGTGCACTTTCTCTACAGACTGATTATATTAGCACACGACTTATAAACTAACTTAATCCTAGGACAGACACAACACCTAGCCTCCAGCCGTTTATTCATCACTCTGAATGGGAAACACACATTTGACCAATGATACATTTTTATGCCATGCCAGTAATCGAACCCTGGACCCTTATCTCAGTAGACAGACACGCTACAGACTGAGCTAAAGTGTCGGACCTATTTTTATTTAACTGTCCCACTAAAAAATCTTTTTCATTTATCCATCACCTTGAAAGGTTGTGTATAGGAAGCGGTGAAAGCGAGCCCACGCCGCAAGGGCTCCAAGTAGCAAGGCGAGGAAGAGAGAGAGAGGTTTGTTTCCGTACCTCCCAACCCTCCCAAAGCCCTCTTCAGACCATCAGTTTAGTTCGCGTGACAGTGGACTACCTTAGGTTCTCCGGACTGGCAGTACACGCTTGTACCTTGATGGGAAGGCTACGCCGAGCTTCTCTTCCTCAAACGACCACCTATAAATTAGGGAAGGGCACAGCGTGGGCTCTTACACACACTTTCCTGCAGGTTGGTGACTACGAGCAAGAGGAGGTCAAGTACAGGTTGAGGGAAACATTGTACTCAAATTTTACAAGCATTATTTCTTATATTTTTCATCACGGCCCACTATTTTTCCTATCCATCCTCATTTGTTTTTGCTTCATAGCGTCTGTATACCGTTTCACGCTACCCCCATATTTACAATAATGCGATAGGGAATTTGGAGAAAATGTAAGTGAAATCACATGGTTTTAGGGTGGGAAATAATTTAAAAGAAGACACCTTCAAAATAATTAGTCTGGATTCAAATCCCGGACTCCTCATGACTGAAAAGTTATATTAGATGAGCTTGACGACTAACTGACGTGGGTTTTACAACTATCATTAGGCCTATTACATTTAAAATTTAGAGCATTTAAGTCTTTAAATAAGTAGTGGGTATTGGCCCCCTAACTAGGACTACCGGTGCAAGAGGGTGTAAAAGCCACAATGATAATAACTTTGGAAACTACCTCCAGTGAACCCGGTCAAAATTCGAACCTTAACATTTCTGGTTCTAATTATCAAGATAAAACTGAATTCATTTCTTAACCTCTTATATTAATCTAAAGTTACTTAAACAAAAATATAATGCAAGCCATTTTGTATACAATAGTAATTAAAATTATAAAATTCTTAAACAAAAACACCAACAAATTTGGTTTACGAAATTATATTCAGGAATTACTAGACTAGTGAATAGACTTCCTTATTTACGTCTGGGCGCTTCAAACTTAACCAAAACTATAAGCAAAATCTCATGTTACATTATTGGCATTCATCAAATGGGATTCGAGCTAACCATTGACTATAGTATAAATGTATTTATCTAACTGTCTATACACACGAGACTAAAAACTTTTTCGGATAAAGATTATGAACATTGACTAACTACGTTTTTAGTAAATAAGGCAGGATTTTGTTTGAAGGAAAGTTTGAAAAATTAAATGGCAGATGACAACAATTTCTGGTGCTTTCAGTTGGCAACTTGGGTCAAACTAAAAATGTATTAATAACTTTCCACTTTTGTAAGTCCTGTGCTGATTTAATCTGTTAGCTATTTAAAGTGCATTTTATTAACTATCAAAAATTCAATTCTTCCTATTTTTATAGGCCAGAAATTTCTATACTTAAAATCGGCACTCAAATTAAAGAAATTCTTAAAAATATACTATATAATTTACACAGGAATAAAACAGAGCTGAACATTATTTTAGAAATATATCATATTTGGAAATACTTCCACAAAAATGTATTTAACCTTTATATGTTTATAACTATTTAAAAGATACATATAAAGCATTTGGATATAAAATATACATTTACAATGAATTTAAGGGTGATACAATATTGACGGTATTTCTAGCATAGTTGTCTATTAATTAATTACCTGCGTCCACTGATGAAATATTTAAACAGTATTTTCTTACGGCTCTTTAAACATTTACTCTCATTTAATTGAGCAAACAAGTGAAATTTCGACTACACGCTTCTAGTTTGCTAAGCAGGAACTCACATGTCATCATCAATAAACATTCTCAAATTAACAGCAGTAAATCATTTACGGTCAATAACGTGCATCGACGTGAACCACATCACAACATTCTATAGTAGTACTGTTTGAAATTAATAAACGTCATAATATATGCCTGTATAGTTCTATTTTGGAGATAGAGAGAGAGAGAAAGAGAAAGAGAGAGAGGATTTGTAAAGATAAGAAATGTCGGTTCTCAGTTTGAATGTAACTCTTGTAATTTGATATAAGCATGGTATGAACTTATGGGCGCACGTCAACAGGTAAAAAATAATTAGAATAAAGATTTAATTGGAATGGATTTTAAAATTGGACAGCACATATAATAATAAAACTGTTTATAAAGTGAAGTTTACCATCTCATTATTTAATGTTATAGTATGATACCAAAATTAAATAGTTTTCTTTAATAACTAGAAATTTATTATCTTTAAAAGTGAGTATTTTATTTTTTATATGGTACTATAATTATTGATAAAACAATCTTTTTTGTACCATATCTTATAATTTGCTCAAACTATTCTCATATCTATACTGTTGGGATATGGAAAATGGTGGAATTTAAAGTAAATATACATGTATTTGCTTGAAAGTAATGTTGAAAACTGTTTGAAAAAAAATCAACGGAAAACCCATTAGAGAATCGATCCCTGACCTTCCCGTTCATGGCAATTCAGCCTAATGCACGTTTTAGACTATGTGAGCACCTATGTGGTTGATATATAAACCTTTATAAATATTTTTGAAATTCTATTCAATTTTATTAAAATTAAATAAAATAAAAGTGACAGCTACGAGACTTTTCGAATAGTTTTCTAATTGTATTTAGGATGCCAGTGAAACCAACAAAAGGATTCAGTAAATTGTTCTAAGAAAATAATTTATCTCTATTTTATCTATTTATTTTTCAATCATGGATTAATTTTTTCTGTGCCATTTAATAATTTTAATTAAACTATTAATGTTCTTGGCGTTGGGTTTAAAATTAATCCTAAATTGAAGTGTGAAGTTAGCTCATCTGATGATACAACATACAATAAGATACATGTTATTCTTGTAATTTATTTCTTATCTTAGAATCTTAATATCTGTTCAGGTTAAATGAATATAGAATAATTACTCTAATAGGATTAGGGATGAGGAAGTTAGTAGTTTAGAGGTAATCTACTTGAATTTGCTAAGAGGGAAAGTAGGAAACACTTTAGGAAAAAAAAATCACTTTCAGTAGACCTAACTGGGATTCCAACATCGATCTCCGCGTCTTTAGAAGGCCAGTCTAAAAAGAGAGTGACGCCTTGGAGAAGATCATTCAGCCACTGAAACTGTTTTTATGTAATTCTGCTTTATTTCCATTGTGTCATTTCAGGACACATGGTTATTAATTACATCACGTAACTTACAGAAAAAACTTAAATTAGAAGAATAAACAAAATACTACATTTCAAAGCTCTAAATTTGTGTATTTTTGTGGAAGAATTAACTTAAACAGTGAACAATTTGAAAAAATTGTAATCGAACAAGTGTTTCCAGAGAACATTTACAACTTATATTGTTTCAATATAATAGTAGTGGCTATTAATGTTTTGCATAAAGATACTCGATGTCTAAATTAGAAAAAAATACATTTTATGAAAATAAGGCAAGGAGAAAAAAATAGTATACACAAACATGTGTTTGAGTTTTATAAAAGTGAAAGTTTCAAACAAAAGATTCGTTCAGTTTTATCAGTGATATAAAATATCATTTTTATCACGTCATTGAATAGTTTCTCTTTTTAGAGGGAGTCTTCACAAGTCGTTGAATAGTCTCTCCTTTGAATAATCATTCCCTTTATCAATAGGTTTAGTTCTTAGGAAGGGATAATCGACGCCTAAGTAAACAGCTGTTACTGCAAAATCCAGGATCATTCTGGAGAAAAAATAACTATTCAGGAACGTTCCTAAATAGTTTCGTTAGAAGTCGAAACAAATCTAAATCAAGAACGTTCATCGAAGAAAGATGCGCTTTATTTTATTTAAACAAAAATAAATGTTTAACAATAATGTCTTAAGGAAAAAAACTGATCAAAGGATATTTTTTCAACAATACAATTCAGTGTAATAGTGACATAAGAAATATGAATGGGACCAGCACCAGTGAGCATGGGATGCGGACAGACTATCCGGGTCATCTGTTCTTGCTTACCGATGAGAGGGAGGTTGTATCGTGTATCCCGGACGTGTGTACTAAGGATGGTGCTTATAAAATTGTTCCCTGCTCTCCCTATACTCAAATGTAATTACATTTTAATTTGATATAACTTTTCTTATCACTGTTCCATTAGCTTTATTTTAAAAATTGCAAATATTCTGGTTGAATATTTAAAACGCCTTGAAAATTTAATACTACCGACAGATTGACGTATAAAATTCAGAGTTTGTATATTTTACTAGAACCAATTATTTTTAGGAGAAATATTTAACATCAATTTATTAATCAAACATATTATGAAACTGTGATTATGTTTTATTTATTTATTAAATCCTCCTAATGCTGCTTCTTGGTGAAATAAATTTTGAAATTTGAGGCTCATTTGTTTTAGAAAGGTAGGAAAATCTCAAACTCACCCGTACCTATATTCTTACTTTGAATACACTATGCATTTTGAAAATATAAAGCTTATATTAACATAGTGACTATAGAATCTAAAAACTAAAGAAGCTACGATTTAATTCGATTTCATAAATTAATATTTATTGATAAATAAACTATATTTTATTCCTTTTTGAAAACCAATGGTGGTGCAATTTCTTTAAAATTAAATCACATTTCTTTGAATAAGGAATGCTTTTGGCGCATACTAGGAGGCATCAGATAGAAAATGCACACATTTCAAAATATTTCACTATCTTTAAAAATAAATTATTCAACTATCCCATTTAACCTCAGTCTCATTAATGAATTAACCTAACAAGTAAGTATGATCACGATATTTCTAAAAAAATATCATTTGTTTACTAATTCTGTTCTTACGATTCATATTACGTGGACTGGTATTTTTCCTTCGTTATAAATATAAGCATTAATCTACAGTGGTAGGAATACGAATCAAGGTGTCAGTCTAGTCTAATAAGGTTTGATCGTAATGTCTATGTTGTCGCTCGAACTCCAGCCTGGAGTACGAATGGGTTTTTATTAAATAATTGTTCCCCAGTATCTTCACGAGCAAATGCATCTACATTTCCTTTAATTTACAACCTTTTTATTCCCACCCTTTTATTGTATTTGTGTGTATATAGCAAGGACCATTATTAATAAGTGTTGAACGTATCCTTAGTTCAAATTTCAAAAAAATATATGCTATTATCCATTCATTAAACTACATTATTGAAATCCATCATTCAAAGATCGTACTTTACCACTTTTTCAACTAAAGGTTATATTTATTTACTGTCCCTACTTAAATTTGTTGCTTTTAAATCTTGGGAAATTGACGATATTTTATGTTTAACTTAATCTCTTCAATTCGTTGCATGTCTAAAAGTTGACTTTCAAACTTTGAGCAAAGTGATCTTTATCAAAACATTGTTATAGTGGACGACTAAAGGAAGCAATAAATTTTAATTTTAATTTATAGTCAACCAGTTTGTGAGATTCAACAAAGTGCTTTCAGAAACTAACTTTGATATATATAAGTTGGAGGGTTGATCTATTTTGTATATTTAAATTTTCTTGGGGTAATGAGGCTATGAGCGGTTTATTCTTGTTTTCATGAAGGATTGTTTATGGGCTCACAGCATAGGAATAGTTTTGCGTCATTTCTTCAGAGTATAGTTTAGAAAAGAGAAAAAAGTGACATAAAGGATTGTATTAAAGTCCAAATACTTTCCATAAAATGACAGAAAATAAATATTATATTATGTGACATTAGTTAACATTTTAATATTAATATTATAATAATCAAATAACTCTAATCCCTGTTGTAAATAGATAAACCCAATTTTATTTTATTTTCAATATGAAACTGGTGAACCCTTATATTTTTTACCAAATTTTAGTATTAGTTTTAATTTTTTATTATCATTTATTTGAAGTATTTAACGTGTGATTTCTTAATCAACTGGTTATATCAGCTCACGAGAATTTCTATGAACAAGACCTAAAGATCCTATCCATTTTGCCTGGAAAGGTATTTTCACATACCTTTCATGGTTAATTTACATGCCATAATCAACATGGGACCAACGACTTTACTTCCCCTTCGAAGAAAGCTGTGCTACGGTTTTATATCATTCAAGATAAATCCGTCGACCCCAGCTGGGATTGAACCAACACACATCTGCTTCTAAGGACCGAGGTCAACAATGATTAGTTAAGTGCTTTTTTTATAACCTTTTTATTCCCTAAAATAAATTATTTAACAACTAAAAATAGACAAGTAGGTATGATAAAAAAAAATTAAGATTGTAGGAATGTACGTTAAATTATAATATATTTTCAATGAGTCTCACGGTTAGAAAGTATAATAATAATTGTGTTTTAATTGAAAATGTATGAATCGATTGTTTCAGCAATATCTGATTGTTAAAATATTTGTTTAGTTTATTGTTATTCTCTATAAATGATTATAATAAGCAAATTCGTGTGGTCAGTTTTTAAGTAACATTGGTCGTGGGATTTTACCCACATTGGAAGGGAATGCCAAGATAATTATGGTTCCCCAAACTTCTTCTTCTCAAAACTGAGGGTATTTCCTCTAAATTTTATCTTTGTCATCCCTAGTATATTAACCTAGTTAGTATTAATTTATCATCTGATTCAGAGTACTAAAGGCTTAATCCATCATTTTTGCAATAGTCTGGTTTGCCGAAGATGGAGAGATCGGTGTTTGAATACCGGTAAGTTGTATTGAGGGTGGTTCGTTCTAAGTTGTTTTCCATTTAATCTCCACACAAATGCGGGTAGCCTTTTATAAATTCAACCTTACTCATCCTTAATTCAATAGCATACTTTGTTCTTTTGTGTACAACCCAAACAGGTAGTAAGAATCTGTGAGAACAATATTTTAAATTATATAAAAATTAGTATATTTATAACAAATAATTGAATCTATAAGGAATACGTTTATCACTTGGTATTCCTATTACTTATTTAATTTACTGCACGAATTGAAGTGGATTTTTTGGCAAAGAGTATCATGAATTCAAAAGCAGTGATCTAGTTTTCAAAGTTGAACCACCACATTGTTCCACAATGCACAGCATAAGAACGTTATAGTTTGGCGAGTTTAACAAAAATAATATTTTGATTTATTTGTACAAGTTTTTCAAATCTATAAATACTCTAAATCTATCAAAGATTCATTGAATCTATCAAACAAAAACTGTAGGCCTTACAGTTTTCAAGGTCAGCGCTACCTTCTTTATTTACACAAGGAAACTTTCAATAATAAAAATAATAAAAGCACAAAAACAAACAGATTAAAGAGCAATTTCTTTCTTTGTTCTTTGATTAAACCAATCTGACTTTATTTGTTCATAGTTATTGATACTAATTGACAAACTTTTAAATCCACTTACTTTTACGATATTTTCACAAAATACACGTTGGTCTAATCGATCATTAAATTAACATATTTTAACTACTCCAAATAGACACAGAGTTTCTTAAATAAAATTTTTTTGAGTGCTTTATCTAAAAAATACGTTTTATTTATTTATTTTCCTTCTAACGGTTAGAAAAAGAAGGTTCAAAAATCCTCTGTGACCCCGTAGGCACTTCGCTATACTCAGCTTTCCTCTTGCTTTTGTCAGTCTGCCAGACAGGCAATTCTTGAACGTGATTGGTGAGTTTCAATGCTGGTCGCTTGGAAGTCTGCCACCAATGAACGACCTCTTCGTTTAATGACATGAAATTCGTTTCGATTCCATTGCTCTTTCTTTTACTCCTCTATTTTCGACATTTATATAAGGCAATATGTATACATATATACACACATTCATTCACATAATTGCCCTCTTTCACAAACTTGTAGTCCTTAAGTTATTTTAGACAAACATATAGTATAAATATTGAGTAAACCCACAGATATATTAATTGTATATGTTTCGCGTATGAAATAAATTGTAATAATTTTATTTTAATTATGTCCTAAACTAAAAATTTATTCAATAAAATGGAATAAAACCAGGGTGGTTTGTGGGTTGTTATTGTTACTAAGGTAAATGAGAATTAACAAGACTATATTAATACATTGTTTACTCCCATTTAGTTTTATACTTGAGTCTAAAAAAAAGGGCAATAATCTAACACTCACTAGTTAAATTATTTTGTGTATGGTTGGTCAAATAGATAAGGGAGCAAGCTACTAATGAAGTCCTATTATTCCTTTCTTGCTCTATTGTTCTTTGATTAAACCAATCTGACTTTATTTGTTCATAGTTATTGATACTAATTGACAAACTTTTAAATCCACTTACTTTTACGATATTTTCACAAAATACACGTTGGTCTAATCGATCATTAAATTAACATATTTTAACTACTCCAAATAGACACAGAGTTTCTTAAATAAAATTTTTTTGAGTGCTTTATCTAAAAAATACGTTTTATTTATTTATTTTCCTTCTAACGGTTAGAAAAAGAAGGTTCAAAAATCCTCTGTGACCCCGTAGGCACTTCGCTATACTCAGCTTTCCTCTTGCTTTTGTCAGTCTGCCAGACAGGCAATTCTTGAACGTGATTGGTGAGTTTCAATGCTGGTCGCTTGGAAGTCTGCCACCAATGAACGACCTCTTCGTTTAATGACATGAAATTCGTTTCGATTCCATTGCTCTTTCTTTTACTCCTCTATTTTCGACATTTATATAAGGCAATATGTATACATATATACACACATTCATTCACATAATTGCCCTCTTTCACAAACTTGTAGTCCTTAAGTTATTTTAGACAAACATATAGTATAAATATTGAGTAAACCCACAGATATATTAATTGTATATGTTTCGCGTATGAAATAAATTGTAATAATTTTATTTTAATTATGTCCTAAACTAAAAATTTATTCAATAAAATGGAATAAAACCAGGGTGGTTTGTGGGTTGTTATTGTTACTAAGGTAAATGAGAATTAACAAGACTATATTAATACATTGTTTACTCCCATTTAGTTTTATACTTGAGTCTAAAAAAAAGGGCAATAATCTAACACTCACTAGTTAAATTATTTTGTGTATGGTTGGTCAAATAGATAAGGGAGCAAGCTACTAATGAAGTCCTATTATTCCTTTCTTGCTCTAAAACAAAACCACGAGCCACTCTTGTGATTAAGTATGAACAAATAGTTTTGCAGTGACCTTATAAAATATAAACAAGAATCCACTTTCATTAATTAGTTCTTAGTTAGATTCCTAGATGAGTAAAGCACTACTTATAAACGTAAGGCTATGCGCCATTATTCTGAATTTTAATCATAGGGTTTCAGGTTCTAGAGAACCCAATGTATTATTCGATTGAACATAACGTAAAAAAAAATCTATTACTAAGTACTAATGTGCATCTGGTGCTCTTTCTAGACGAGTTTTTGCCCTTCGTTGCCACAACTATAAAAATACAATTGACTTCTGTTATGACATAACCAATAGGAGAAAAGATAACTCACAACTACGTTATACCTACAGAAGACACATTCATTTTGTAAAACAAGGTGGCTTTTTAAAAGCTTTGATAAAATAATTTTTAGATTTTTAGTGTATTACCTTCATATTACTTTAATAGACATTTAAAAAATAAAACCAAGCATATTTATTTTTATTTTTATTTAGTACGTTTATGTATAAACTTTCTTAGTTTTATATAGTGAAGGCTAATTATAAAAGACATGTCCATTATGAAGTTTTTGAAAAAGTTTGGTATTTGTACTAAGTTTATGGTTTATTCTTTTGATTAACTGTTTATTTACTATATACTATTAATATACTAGATAAGTACGTACAGTGCATTTACCAAACCTTTTTCTGTTCAATAATTTGAGTCAAAATTAAGAAAATCTCTTTTATAAAATACACTCACGTTTGACCAAAATTTAATAGGTAGATTTCCATATGGGCTTGACGATCTGAGTGAAAATCCCTGTAAATGTTCACCCATTAGTGGCAGAGTTGGCCACGACAAATCGCGGTCATGAAGCTCTTAAGCGATGATGTAATCATCTTCTCTATGAGCTTTGTAATTTGGCTTCCAAGTTAATGGAATTAAGTGCATCCTAGAGCAGCTTACTAAATCTAATGTTTGAGATATCAAAGATCTCAAGGAATGTTTGATATTTTAGTCAATTGTTAAATTTCTTAGACTAGAAATGTGCTTTTGATTTATTTAAACCCTGCATTAATGTATACTAAGATTTTAATAATACTGTAGTAAATAAATTGAATCCATTTGGGTGTAAGATACTATTGACTCTATTAATAGAATAAATAGATTTTATATTTATTATTTTAATTCTTGTTTATTAATGTACTCAAATTATATGGGTTATTTCTAGGTGATCTATTTCTTCAAATACAAAAGTTTGTATTCTGGTCAATCCAATTATCGACCTATTATATGTGTATAAATTGAAAAATAAGAACTTAAATAGAAATGTGTTAACCTGAAGATGTCTAACCACTATTAAAATAAATTTTTTTTTACCGAAATTTCCTTAAGACATAACTCCGGAACAGTTGGGATTATGAGCCCCATCTTCTGGTGGAGGGGCTACCACTTGAGACATTACCTGAAAAAAATTCCCACACACTTTCACCCCCTTACACCTCTAGACGCATTTCCGGAACGTCTCTTTAAAACTAAAATTTACTTTTTTTTGTGTTTTATTCATTTGAAAAAAGAATTTAATTTCTTTAGTTAAGATTGTCTTTATTAAAGAGAATAATTTTTTTTTCTATTTTCACCTAAGTATTGCGCTATGCTAAAGGTATAATGTAGTTGATTTTTGGACTGCTCTCATATATTTAAAAAGTCATGGATGAAGGTATTTTTCTTTAAAGTATCGTATGTAAATTATCCTTTTACTTCATCCATGGAGAATCACGCGTTTTCGCAGAATAGTCTGTAAAAGGATTTCACTAGAAACACTTGTTTATTTTTCTCAAAATATAAATCCGCAGTATTTAACAAACTAGTGAGAAAAGCCAGCTCCCTATATCCAATAGGAAGCTAGCTTTCACTGCACCTGTTGCAGAGAAATACCTGATTGGTTACTCTTGACAGTGTCGTGAGATGTCCAAGCAAGGGAC
>CABFWB010001285.1:25934-48088 GCA_902151455.1 Timema bartmani
CTCGATCACGGAGCTATAAAAACCAGTTATATCAACAAACATTAAATTTAATCAGATTTGGCTTCCCATCGCGGACAATTACTTCATCAACTTTTTATAACGTTACAAAGGGCTTTCTAGTATTTAATAAATATAATAATTGACTCTAATATATCTCATAGCCTGGTTTTGTTAGTCTTAATTTTAAGAATTTGTCATATTTCAAGCCTTGACATTCTTAAAACATTCATAGTAAGAATGTAAGTGCTTAGGAGAGGTGTATCAAAATAATTCTGTGAAAATAATTTATTTTGAGTACATTAATAATTATAAGAAGTGAATCAAAATAATTATGGGAAAATAATTTATTTTGAGAACATTGATAATTATGAGAAGTTTTAAGCTGTTCACCAATAATTCTTTAAAAGAATCCTTATTCTTATCTTTTTAAAAAATTAAGCCTAGTTTACATAATTAATCAAACTTTGGATTTAAATAAAGATCTATTAAATTTACCTACAAGATAGTGTTAATAGGTATTAAATTATAAACTGATTCTGGCATAATTAGAAGCAAAGTAGATCGATGTTTATATTTTACCCTATAAACGGCCAAGTGATATAAATCAAATTGAAATTCAACTGTTTCATTGATATTCCAACTTAAACACACAAATCCACACAAACCATAAAGGTCCCTTGAAAAATAGTTGTGGGAACTAATTTCATGCAAAGTTAAAACCAATTACAAGCCTGCATAATTTATTTTGGGTATTTAGGTCAGAAGTCAACAGTAGGTCGCATAATTCAACGCCAGTCTGTCCGCGAAGCTCTATGGCAACAACAAAAGCAAACCATGCATACGCATTTAATATTCGGAAGTTATGCATTATTTATTATCACTAATGCATTCCCTACATTGCCGGGAACCATATCCTCTGACTGAAACAAATTACGTTTTGAAATCCACGGAGTGTAGGTTTTGTCTGTGAGCTATCCTTTCCAATGTAACCTCCCATACTGATGGTTAAGCACTTGTGTAGAGTTACTTACGATTGGACTGGCATTGCGATTAAATTTAAGTGCTTAATGAATTCGAACTTTGGGTAAATATTTGCTCAGTTATTCTTTTAAGTATATTTGATGCTTTAAAAGACTTTACCGTAGTGTGGACACAAAATGAGATTACATTCTATAGTTGGTAAATTCTTATAAGTCGTTCACATTCTAAACGAGATATATGTCAAAGACCATTTCTGATGGATGTTATTTCTGATTTTCTTTTATCGTGTCTACTCCGTTTACACCGAGAATTAACAGGATTCCATTGATGAATTATTATATAGAATGTCTTTTAAAATTCTATTGTAGTATAATATGTAAAGGTAAGTTGAATTTATAGTACGTGGCCACAGTTGATTTATGAGAAACAAACTCGCATATAAATCAGGTTGATTTTGCTAATTTTTGATAATATATTTGTTTTATATCTGTAGAAATATCAGAACAAGAAATATTAGCACCCACTTTGGTGGCAGCATGGTCTAAGGCGTTAAATTTTCAGTAGACTAGATGGCTGATGAAAGAGTGATTGCGGTTGAAAATTTGGTCGGGTGTATTGAGGGTGGTTTTTCCTAAATGGTACTACCTCTAAATTCAACCTTGAGGATCCCTAATACATTAGCGTAATTATTAGATAAGCGTATAACCCTAATGAGCTGTAAGACTAGTGATAAATAAAGAACTCTTAACGGTGGGACCACCGTGTAAAGTCAACCACAATATGATTTTTACTTTCTCGATATCTTACAGGTAAAGAAAGTATTGTGATCGTCAAAAATATCTTATTCTAGATTTTGATGAATATAGAAGTTTCATGACCACCCGAATCCGAAAAAGTGGTTTTTGAATTTTCATCTGTCTGTACCTCCAACTAGAGCCTAGAACAATTTTACCGATCGGGCTAAAACTTGGTATCTAGGGTTTTTATAGGGTTGCCCCGATGAGTTTTTGGAATTGGATATTTAACCCTAAAATTAAGGGAACTTTACTGATGGGCAAAAGGCGAGAAGGTCAATTTTCTCAAAATCAGCTATAACGATTTTTATTAAATTTCATTTAAAAACATTTATAAATATTCCAAATAAAATGGCTACTCTCAATATTTCAGCAAACTTACTTTAATAGCTCCGGTCAAATCGTTAATTCCCATTTTTGATCATATCTCCGAAACTATTTGAGATATTAAATTACTTATCATTGAAAATATGTAGATCTATTTATAATACAAATATTTTATCCGAAATATATTTTTATAAAACCAATAACTTTCAAGCTATACGCATATATATGTATATATATATTTAAATTTCGAACACTAAAGATAAAGAATTGAGACCGTTAAAAAAATATATCCCAAAATGTAAATGGATATCAACATCTCCCGACCCCCAAACCCTAAAAAGTGGTCTTTGCAATGCCGTCTGTCTGTGTGTCCTTATAACCCCAAAATTAAGAGTAGTTTAATAAAAAATGAAAAGATAAATAATC
Source organism: Timema bartmani (assembly GCA_902151455.1). NCBI lineage: Eukaryota > Metazoa > Arthropoda > Insecta > Phasmatodea > Timematidae > Timema > Timema bartmani. Next base: position 28,463 of record CABFWB010001285.1, read on the forward strand.
AATATTCTCAAAATAAGCTCTAACGATTTTGATTAAAATTCGTATCTAGACGTTGATTAAGATTATAAACTGGCTATTTTCATTTTCCTATGAAAAAGAATTTAGGTACTTTACAGAGGCGGAAATATCCGTATCTCCTAAACTATTTGGAATCCTAAATAACTTATCATTGAAAAATTGTAGTAGTAATAAAAATAAAAAAACTTTTACTATAAGAAATATACTTTTATAAAACCAACAATATCTAAGATATTGGTAAATATATTAATACAATTTTGTGAGCTTTAGTTGTAAAGAGATACTACTTTATTTAACGCAATAATTATCTAATGAATAAGAGTAAGAGATAAGTAAGTCTCTCAAAAAGTACATTTTCGCTTTCTTTAAACCTCTTAGGGGAAATGTCTGTACAGCAAATAATCTATCTCTATAATTTTAGATTAAATAGTCAATATTTCCCTATTTTATTGGTAAAATTTTATAAATGAGGAATTTAATAGCAATACAATAACCATAAGATGTGCAACCCCTAATAAAATGTAATTTTTTTTAAAACCATAAGTAGACATTTTAATAAGAAGTATTGGCCCACGGGTACCCAGTATCAATATATTTACTTTCTCGCTATTCTACAGGTAGAGCAAGAATTGTGATCGTCAAAAAAATTGAACTCGAGATTTTGATAGATGTCGACGCCTCATGCCCCCCTGAACCCTAAAAAGTTGTTTTCGCAATGCCGTCTGTCTGTCTATCAATCTGTAACTCGGGCTAGAGCCTAAACTATTTTACTAATTGTGCTAAAACTTTGTATCTAGGGTTTTCATAGGGTTACCATGAGGAATTTTTGGAATTGGATATCCAACCCTAAAATCAAGGATAGTTTTATTTAGGACAGTAAGAGAAAAAATCGATCTTCAAAGTCGGCTTTAACAATTTTGATTAAATTTCATTTCTAAGCTTTGATCAATATGACAAACAAAATGGCTTCCCTAAATATTTCGTAAAAATGAATTTAAAAGTTCCGGTCTGATGCGTAAATTTTAATCTTTAATTTTATCTACATAAGTCTTTGAGATATGAAATAACTTATCATTGCATACATGTAGATATATTTATAATTAACTTATTTTAGTTGAAATACATTATTATAAAACCAATAGTTTTCAAACAATACGCATATATATTTATTTTTTTAATTTTTCCAACACTTTAAGGAAGTATTACGACCGTCAAAAAAATCTAATCAGAGATGTTGATGGATGTTGACGTTTCATGACCCCCGAACCCTAAAAAGTGTTTTATTAACGCCGTCTGTCTGTGTGTCTGCCTAACCCTAAAATTAATAGCAGTTTAATAAATGGTGAAAAGAGAAAAATTAAATTTTCTCAAAATCGGCTATAACGATTTTGATTAAAATTCGTATCCAGGCGTTGATTAAGATTATAAACAAAATGTCATTCTGCATTTTCCCATGAAAATGACTTTTGGGATTCCTTACAGGATCAAAATATTCTATATCTCTGCAACTATTTGAAATACTAAGTAATGTATCGCTTAAAAATTTTAGTAATATTAAAAATAAAAAACTTATATGAAATATATTTTTACTAATCCAACAGTCTATGAGAGATTGGCGAATATATTAATACAATTTTGTGATCTTTTGTTGTAAAGAGATACTAAAGATTTAACGCTCTCAAAAAGTTTATTTTTCTTTAAACCTCTTAGAAGAAACGCTTGTACAACGATGACTTATCTCTAATTTAGACTCAATAGTCAATATTTACATTTTTTATTGTTCAAAATTTATGAATGAGAAATTTAATAGCAAGGCGAGGACATGAAGATGTGCAGCACCTAATAAAATGTCGAAAATTTTAACCGGAAGTCGAAATTTTAATACGAAGTGTTGACCTTTGTGAACCCAATATTGATTATTTTTATAGGTCCACATATACAAATGAGGACATTAATTCTTTAAAAATAAAATTATAAAATTTATAACCGGGACTTAAAAAATGTTTTGTATAAATATAGTGCAATCTATGCTTGGGTTTGCTAGTGTATATTATTTCGTATAACATATATTAAGATTTTTGAGTAAATATCTTTATTTTTAAACAATAGAGCGAGAAAGTCTGTGTGGAATTCCTTACCACTTATTTTTTCCGGTGAGCGAGAGATCAATGTTCGAAACTTGACCGAATCTAATTTAAGATGATTGTCCTAAATGTTTATCACTCTCCCTCATACAAATGAGGTTACAATTATTCTATATTTCTACCTTACTCATTACTACTACATTAGCGAAATATACATACATAATTTATATATGTATCTGTGTGTAAAGATAAATGGTAGTGAGATGTGTGAATATTTTAAAATCATGTATCCTGTATAATGTGTGTAGTTCCGATCTAAAAATTAAGCTAGTAACAATCTAGTACATTTAAGTTAATGTATACTATTAACCTGCTATTTCTATAATATAGAAGTAATGATCCTGTATTTTTATTTTTTTAGCACTGATTCCTACTACCCGTTCGAGTTACACGCCTAAGTACTAATTACACTAATTTGCTAGGATTTAAAAAGGTTTTTAGAAGAAGTTTACCTGCACTTGCAGGGAGGAAGAGATGAAAGCCGTTTAGTAAAATCTACCTTCAGTTCATCCGACTGGGATCGAATCTCAATGTCTTCAGGAGTCTAGTCTATTGCAATAGTAGCGCCTTAGACCATACGGCCACCGAAGTTGGTGTTTGTCTTTTTAACCCTAATATATTTACTAGGTAGAGATGATTGAATAATTTTCAAACAATACTTGAAAAGCTGGAATATACTCTAATTAAATTATATGTATCTATTCTACATTGTAAGTTGTATCATAGCGCATATTTTACCAACATAGTAGAAGTAGTAATGTTAAAAACTGCCGATAGCTTGAAAGGCCAATAAATGTTATCAAAATGTTCAACGTTCACTCCTGAAATTATCTCGCCAGAGTAATTTTTTCTTCTAAACTTTCAGCTTCCATAAGTTTTACCTGAACGAGAAGGGTCTCTAATAGTTAGAGCAGGTGATTTTAATTTGTTGAGAGAGAGAATTATTTAAATGTGTGCGTAAGTAAACATATCTGGTGAGATCCTTTCTGGTGCTGAAGATCCGGTGAAGCAGTAAACCAAGTAGGCCTACCTGAGGCTGTGATGATGAACTTGGCGTGGTCTTGATTTGATGTTCGCTTCACACACACATAGTTAAATCAGAGAAAAATGGGTTATTATGATAAGATATATTGAAGGGTCGTAACGTGAGGTGTGAGCTGTGATGGTAACGTACGTCCATCTTGTAGAGAAATACTTAGCGAACTAAAGAAAACCCACGTAAAAGCACAAAAGAGAAAAATGTACCACCCCTACAAAAATAAATTAATGAAAAAAGGCAGTAGACAGGAAAACGTGATAATTATATAAAATAATAATGAATTAATACAAGAAATATTTAAATAGGTAAATAATAATGAAATTTATATTAAAACAATAAAATATAAATAAATAAAGACTAAACAACAGGGATGGTGAAATCAATTTCTGATCTTAAGTAAAGAGAGGAATGAGACTAAGTAGAATAGGAGGGAGAATAAGAATAGGCAAAATGTTGACAAACTAAAACAGTGCCAGACTTGAGATGTAAGGAAAATATGAATAAATGATAAGAAAAATAGTGGAGGATCGAAGGTGTGAAGAGATAACAGTCTAGAAAAAAGGAAAGGTTGTAAAATATAAGGATTGTGAAAAATTAAATAGCTAAACTTATAGTGTAAGTAGACAATAAACAAATGAGAACAGAAATGAGAGTAATGGAACATGGAAAGAAATATAGGAAAAATTATAAGAACATAAAGGTAATAACACATAGAAATAACGTGGAAAGAAAATGACGAAAAATTATAATAATAATGATAGAAATAAGGCTAAAAGACAAAGATAGGCTCGAAGATAAGATAATGTAATAAATGATGCAAGTAACTATAGTAAGTAAATGAATCATAAAAAGAAAGAGATAATAAATTGGGAAAAAGATTTTTTTTAAAGAAATATAGGGAATGATAACCAAACTTAACTAAAAATAGATATGTAAGGAAAGAAAGAAATGGATGAAAATAGGGGAAAAAATATTAAAGGAGAAAGGAAATAAACAGCAACCATATATTAGAGGAGTGCTAAGTTTTAAAACTGAGTGGGGATGGGAAGAGACTGAGAAGCCAACTTGACGGCCACATCCACACTCAACCTTCTAAAAGACTGAACTCGGCCACAACCATTAAAGGCTTTGCACACAAAATTAGCTCGAATTTAATTCTCTCTCCAAATTAACTCTTGGAATCAAACTATCGTTAAAGTAAACTTACCTAATAAAAAAAAAGAGAGTTAAATATATATTTAAATTTATTGTTTACATAGGACACTTCAGCCGAGAAAAGGCTTGTGTAAAATTAGGAATGTTTCACTTTTGTTTTATGACTTAAGTTAAATCTAACAAATTTATTTATTTAAGTTATGAAATAAGTGTGCTGGCTTATACGTGGAGAGAATGAAACGTTCAAACAGACTAGTTGTTAGTACTTTTAAAGTTCAAATTAACATAATATAAATTGTATTGCTATTTTCCATTATTTTTATGATGGTATCGTTAGTGATACTTAGTTTTGAACCAACACAATTTTGTCCATTAATTTTTGTGTGAATAGGTTTGATTAGATAAATACTATAATATACATATATAAATATAAGTAAGTAACGAAATCAATCAGGTAGATAGCTATACTATATTTGAATAAGTGAAAGCTTATATAAACAAATAAATCATATTTAAACACTTATGAACACACATATTTCAAATAAGTCAGTTTTGGGTATAGTTTTATGGGCTTGATTAAATTTAAGCCTTAAGTGATTGAATTAGTTTGTAAAATATAATTTTAGTAACCACAATTAATAATTTGGTATCAGCTAGGCCATTTTATAATCATCATCATTATCAACTGTTTTCAGCCTGTGGCTGGGTCAGTTTATTAAAATATCTCCAACTTCCTATATCCTTCCACCATTCTTCCTCCTTTAATTGACTCCGTTCTTTTCCTCTCACTTGCATACACTCTGTTTTCTGATCCTCCCATCTATTTCTTGGCCTCCCTTGTGGTCTCTATCCACTATACTATATTTCCATCTCTATCCCAAAATAAAAATATGCTTACGCCTCGAAAGTAGTTTTAATTACGAAGCATTGTACATATTATGTATTAACTATAGTTGACTCTAAACCATCAATGCAATAAAATATCTAGCCTGAAATAAAATAATTATATTGGCTAGCAATGAAAACAGAATATATTTTAAAGAAAACTAGGTATAAATAATAAATAGATTTTTTATTTTATTTATCAAATGAAACATAAATTGGCGTTGGTAAACACCTAGAAACATAAACATACAGAAGAATAAATAAATCACGCTGTCGTTTCAGTTTCTATTATAAAACTTAAATGTCTTTTAATGAGATAATTATATTGCAAGTATTTGTTGAAAACAATATTAACGATATAATAATGTATTGCTCCATGTTGGCTGGAACCTAATATTTATTATGTGATGAATTTGAGTACTGTATCATTATAGATCTTCAGCTCTATGTAATTTCAATCTTAGTATTTTATTTTTGTAATAATAATAATAATACTTAGCACCAAGTCTTACTACCCATTCGGATTATACGCTTTATTTTTGTAAGATACAAAATTGATTTAAAAAATAAAACTATTACTAAGAGTAAATGTTTAGCTTTGACTGTGATATTTTCCTTTTCATTATTTTTAAGATTCTTAAGATAATTAAAATAAGTGATATGATGATAAAATTTTAGTATTTAAAATTAAAAATAACATACTTTTTAACAATTCTTTACAAATATATAAATACTTACAAATTCATTTCTGGTTTAAAGTCAATATTTTCATATAATCCAACACTTGGCGCAATAAATGTCAATATTATTTATTATAGAATTAACTTAATTAACAACTATGTTGATTCTGAAGTATAGTACCCCAAATATAGGATATAGACTACTTCTAACTTGAAAGGTAGAAACCTAACCTTGAACGTTTCCACTTTGGTGTAGTCTATAAGATAAAACACTAAGGCTGCTACATTTTAAGATAAAATAAGTATACAATTAATAAACTATAAGTATAAATTGGAATAACAATTTTTGAGATATATTGATAAGATATTCACCATATTACGAAACTTAAAAATAATTACTTTAACAACTTTTTTTCAATAAACTTATATAAAATTTACCTGTGAAACAATGGGTCTGAAACAAGGGTCAGTCTCAGCCTCGTGAGGACCAATAATGAACTACTTGAATAAAGATGTAGCACCTTTTCTTTGTAAAGCTCACTTGCGGGCCTCACGCCATGGAGTTAATTTTGAAAATATTTTTAACATGAAATATTTTATTGGTTCATTTGTTACATAAGCAAGACAGGTAAGGAATGGGGATTAGAAGACAAGCCCAATTTTTTTTCACATAACTAGCATAGTAGAATTTAGATTTTATTCCTCAAAGAATTTTTTATTTACAAATTTTTACCAGCTTTTGGTGCTTTTTTTTTTCTTTTCTATATGTTGTGACCTGTGTAAATGAGTTATAAATGTAATTTACTAATCTGAACAACAGTTATTGTGTATTAGCGTTTGCATGCGGCTTCACTCACATTAAGCAATACATAAAAACACTTGCCATTCTCAAATGATAGAAAAGTATTAAAGTTCAAGAACAGTGTTTTATGTGCGTGCGAAGATTCATGAATATTTATGAAGAAACACGGACTCGCCCCTCATTGCCTGCCCCTCCACACCCCAGCTCATATCACCTGCCATCTTATGGACCCACGACACCAGCTGCGACGAATGTTCACTACTTATGCCTGTTTTTTTCGACACTACTTCGCTCACTGATGTGCTGACATGAGGGTGTCTAGCTTACGATGATTCTCTGAAAAATAATGGGTGCAACAGTCCGGTCTCGATCCAAATTATACTTTTTTTAATTTACTGGAAACAAACAACCATAAGAAATTGAGCATACAAACAAATTTCTTTTTTTTATCGATCTATGTCTTGACTTAGCTTCAGTTTTGTTTGACAAAGCAAACACATTTCACAAACACGTAAATTTAGGTTTATAGGTTTCTTTTTTAATTTTCACCCACCTCGGTGGCGTAGTTGGCTAAAACGCTAGTCTTGTTGAGCTTGACCTCCGAGGACGGGGAGATCGAGGCTCGAATCTCGGTCGGGTGAACTGGGAGTACTTTTTCCTAAATAGCTTTCCACTCTCCCTCCACGCAAATGCGGGTTCACTTCAGTCTAAACTCGACCCTCCAAATTACTTATCCATTAGCGTAATTAATACTTAATCGTATAACCTTAACGGGTAGTAAGACGCAGTGCTTTATATTATTATTATTATATTTTTTTAAATTTCAATGAAACAAGTCATGTTAGACACACTTATGAACTAAATTCAATATAATTACAAATTACTACCTGATTCAGTGGCCGCATGGTCTAATGAGTCACTCTTGCAATAGAATATAGCCTACTACCAATGATATGGAGGTTGGGGTTCAAATCTCAATCAGTTGTACCAGGGGTGGTTTTCCCTAAACAGTTTTCCACACTCCCTCCTCAAAAATGTGGGTACAATTCCCCTAATTTCAATCTTTCTCATCCCTAAATCATGAGAATAATTAGTACCTATGCATATAGCCTGTATGGTAGTAAGATGTAGGGCTTAACAAATACAAATTGTTTAAAAAACAAAATTGATTCTGATTTCCGTTCCTAAATTTCAAGTACAGACACTTAAAAATATATTCGTCGACCACTGACCTGGAAACACTGATATACAAATTACAAACTCAAAGATACATTAGATTTATATTTGATAGTTCTTACTACCTACTTTGGTGGCCACATGGTCTAAGGCGCTACTCTTGCAATAAACTGCCGATGATGGGGGACGGGGAGATCGGAGTTTGATCCCGGTCGGGTGTACGGAGGGCAGCATCTCTTAAATTGTGTCCAATAATCTCTCCATGAAAATGCGGATACGCCTATGCTATATTCGATCTTTCTCATCCCATTGCTTGTTTACGTAGTTAGTACATAAGCGTATAGCCCGAATGGGTAGTAAGACACGGTGCAAAAAAAACTTACTTAAATTTAATATTATCTTATGTTCATCCTGGTAGTCAAATATTCAAATCTCAAATAAATATTTTTACTTTCTCTCAACACCCTGGAAAGAAAGTATTGTGATCGTCAAAAAAATTTAATTCTTGATTTTGTTTTCGACATTTCATGACCACCTGAAACCGAACAAGTGATTTTCGCGATGCCGTCTCTCTGTCTGCCCCTCGGGCTAGGGCCGAAACTATTTTACAGATTGGGCTAAAGCTTGGTAATAAGGCCTTACATAAGATCCCCCTGAAGGATTTCTGGAATTAGATATCTAAACCTAAATTTAAAGGTAGTTTACCAAGTGTCAAAAAGAGAATAAATCGATATTATCAAAATTGACTCTAACAATTTTGACTAATATTTATATTTAGATACTGTGTATTATTGTAAACAAGATGGCAACCCATATTTTCTCATGAATGTGATTTTGAGGGTTTTCTACATGAGGGACATTTTCAAATTTTCATAATTTCTCTGCAATTTGAAATACGAAATTACTTATTATTGTAAAGTAGTGGAACTATTTTAGATGAAAATAATTTCTTTGAAATATATTTGTATAAACACAATAATTTCTTAGCAATAAGCAAGTATATATAATTTTTAGTCTAGCTCTTTGAAAATTAATTTGATTCTTCTGCTCTTTGGTGGACCAAGAATTTCCTCTTTTCTTAATTTTTCTGTAACTGTGTTTTTAGTTCTTAATGTCAGAGTAAGTAACAATGTATATTATTCAATATATGATATTTTGTGTAATGTTCCTCCAGCAATGAATATACCTACTATTTCGTTTCACAAATCTAACGAGTTTTTAGTACATGTCTATTTTGAGATAAAAGTGGTATATAGTCTGAACGGTATTTAGTAGTTGTACTAATTTAAAACTAATTGTAGTGCCGATCTAATTAAAGTCTGACAACGCAAACGTTAGGTATAAAATAAGACCCAACAAAACAGACACTTACTTGACATATAAACAAGCGTAATTCAAAAATATTTAGCTCCACTTAAATGTTTGTTTTTTTCCTCTCAGAGGAATAAGAGACAGCTCCAAACTTTAGGGGCTAAGAGGGTTGGACTCAATCTCGGTAGTCTGAATTTCCCCTAGGATATAATGGGGGGTGGGTAGAGTAAAATGTGAGGGGGGCACTTTTCGAGTGGGGTTTTGTCCGTATCCGCTTCGTATCAACTCTCAACACTTGTGGGACCCGTGTATGTTCCCTATGGGACACCCGTCTAACTGATTGCATTCCAGTGTAAACATATCGGCACACTACTTCTTTCAATCATCCATCACCGCCAAAAAGTTTTTACTGGAGATTCTTTACTAACAGTAATCTCCAAAGTTATCCACGTCTTACTAAAAGTCAGGGATTTTAATATATTTGGACAAATGTGTAGTGACATGGCACAAGGTGTTTCCAGGATAGTCAGGGTTAACAGAATAAGCTTTTAAACTAAAATATTTACTCTAATAAAAATTAAATAAATATAATATACAATTAAAATGTGAGATAAAAAATATTGAATAAATATAGAAATGAGAAAAAGGCTTTAAAAAATTAAGAATTGAAAATAAATGTTTAGTAAAACCAAATCATTAGTAATACAAAACATTTATATTTCAAATTCGTAATTTAGTAAAGCTGTTAAATCTTTTCTACATTTAGTCAATCTTTTTGAACTAATTAATATTTGACAATGTATTTAATACTATTTAGCTAATTTTTACTACAATAACATTTTTAATACTTAAGTTTAAAGTCTAACACTCTTATATTAATAACCTCCTTATTTAAAAATATTAAAAATGTTTTCTTAAATGTTAGTCAGAATTAGTTGAAACTGTGAATGTGGTATTTTCTCATCACTCAGAAAAGTGATCATTCGTTAGGGGAACAATTGCAATACATTTTTGTAATAATCACGTCTTACTACTCATTCGGGCTATAGGAACATTTACTAAAGTGATAGGGATGAGGAATATTTTATTTTTAGTGTGTGTACCCGAATTTGCATGAAAGAAAAGTACTAGAATATTTAGTGTAAGCCGTCCTTAGAACATCTAGCCGGGATTCGAAACATGATCTCCCCTTCATCAGCAGTACAATCTATAACGATAGTGATGCCGTAGACCATGGAACCAACAAAGTGGGTGAGAATACTTTTTTATACAAAGCTTGTAGAGAAGAGCATAATGTAGGATTGGTTAAATGGGGTATGAAAACATATTATCACAGATAGTCATAAAAAGCTCTGCTTACATTTCTGACACTCCACTACACGAGAATCCTAATTGGGTAGGGATAAGGAAGGTTGAATTTAAAGGGACTGTCCTCGATTAACGTTGAAAGTTAGTGGGAAACCATTTAAGAAACTCCCCCTCAGTATACCCAGTGAGCCTCGAAGCTCAACCAACACTTAGCATCACTCAAGAGTGACGCTTTTGTTCGACTACTCATCGGTGTTATGTTATTGCTACATTCAGCATAGGATTATTTGTTAACTATTACAATCATTACATAATAATAATCGGCCTCGTGGTATAGTGATCTGAGACCATTGCTGCTGACCTAGAAGCCCAGGGCTTGATTCCCGGCTGGTACTACATGACTTTTCTCAATAGGTAAATAATTATCATGGTCACAAGGGTCTAGTAAATAATAAACTTAGGCTAGATTAAGTTCTTATATAGCTCTTCCCCATCATATTCACTATCATCATCGCCTCATCTCATCGTTACATGGAAATTGTATCAACAGAAAGGATGTACGAGTAGTACATTCGGGCGTCCCCTGGTCAACGGTACATTAGTACTGGCTAGTAGATCCGCAAACAGAGCGACAGATTGATGAAGCCCTGAAACGCCAATATTATTATCATATAACACATAAGAGTGACTTAATCTATGACCCGCTTCTTGCTCTAGTGGTCACCGCCACTGACTACTGATATAAGAGGTCCCGTATTTGATTCTTAATGATACCAAAGGTATTTTTCCTGAAAGGGTAAATGTTCCCATGGTTAGCATGATCATGTTAATTTATGCCTAGCCCACTTCAGTCATTGCATGGTCTAACGCACTACTATCATGTTGGACTATACTGCCGAAGACTGTAAGATCGGGTTTCAAACCCGGTCAGGTGCACTGAGGGTGGTTTTCCTAAATGGTTTTACACTAGCCTTCAACGCAAATGTGGTTGCATTCAAATAAATGAATCCTTTCTGATCCCTGACCCATTAGTATAAATAGTACATAGGTGGATAACCCGAACGTGTTGTAAGATGCAATGCTAAAAAAAAGGCTAAATTAGTTTTAATATTTCCACTGGCTCCACACCTTCATAATCATCATCATCACATATCATCTCATTGCTGTATGACGAGTGTATAACCTCCAAGGTATACCCTTGGCTAAGTTATGTTTCCACAGATCAACTAAAAGTCTACATACACGGCTACCGAACTAGATAAGCCATCTCACACGGTTAAATATGTCTCACGCAAAGAAAAAAATTTTAACTAAAATAAATATAAGTGGATGGGACAGCACTAAATATAAGGGTAATTGGGAAAAAAAAAACACTCCAGTTAGTTAGAATTATGTAGGCTACTTTCTTTCATTTGGTGGTCAAGTACCATTCAATTCTAGCGCCTTTGAACTCTCGGCCACCGATTAATCTGAGGTTAGTAAAGAAGTAATGCCAAAGAGTGAGTAATCATGGGGTAGTTAAGATAAAATGTAAAGATTTACATCTAGAGAAAGTATTGAATATCATCTGTAAATAAAAACATTCCCGCTGCAGTAGCTTGGAGTCAAAACTGTTTAAGTCTTTACCTTGTTATTTTAATTGACTACCTAAAAGGAAAGAGAATTGTAGAGCAAAAGTAGAGTCATGTGACACTCGGCTGGGAAACCATACAAAGTTCAGCATGTCTAATTTGAAACCCTTATTTCAAATTTCCAACCCCGCCCCCCCCTCCAAACTACTCTAGCTCGGATACCAATAATTGAATGGAAATAAAAATAGTAAATTTGCTCATAAATACATTGTAGTTTATCGCATTTCTATTTATTGAGATTTAAAAATGCATTTTTATTTATTGAGATTTAAAAATGAGCCTTAACATATGAAATGTTTCCGCTATATTAAATTCAATACAAAATGTTATATAAATCAATTTATTATAGTATTTAAAGCAAATAAACACTAAAAATATGTATTTAATCTATATTAAACATTTAAGTTCACATTAGTGATATATATAAAATTAATTTCAATGATTTTAAGGCCAAACTTAAGAAACCATTAAGGAAAGTAATCAAAGTATAGACTATATTCATTAATTGCTAGTTCAAAACTTTATTTTTTAAAGCTCACATTGAATATTAAATTTAATATTAATAGCTTTAATTAGTTCAACTAAACAAATTGAATGCATATTTCATTAAATATAAGTGAATATTTTAAACAGTTATACAATGGCCTTACTCTACATAAAGTATTGACTGTACTAGCACAGTAAATATCCGCTTCGGTGGCCTCGTGAGTGGTCAAACTCGCTACTTTCATAGTAGTCTAAACAGCCAATGAGGGAGAGATAGAGGTTCAAATCTCTGTCGAGTGTACTGAGGGTGGTTTTCCCCTAACTGGTTTTCCACTCTCTCTCCACGCAAGTGTGGGTACACTTCCTATAAATATAACCTCTATAACCCCTAAATCTATTAGCGTAATTAGTACATAAGCGTATAACATGAACGGGTTGTAAGACGTGGTGTTAAAGAGCAAAACAAAAAGAATAAATGCAACACTTAACAATAAATACTACTTCAACTGATCGAAGAACGGTTAAGGTTGAATTCACAATGGTTTCGATTTATGATGTTATTTTTATGCATGAAAATCAATTAAAAACTCTCACAACATTTAAAAAAACTTATTCTTTAAAATGTGTTATTTTATAAAACAGTATCCATAAATCAAACCTTTTCAGCTGCAGTGTACACATTCATTCTGTTCCCCGTTCTTCTTTATCTTGTATACAAACGGAAATTCAATAACTGAATAGCTCCCCGCATCCAACTTGTTTGAGATAAGGAAATTTGTTCTATTTGCCGCAATGAAAATTGCAAATATTGATTTTCCAATGTCATATATATTGGAAATGTTTGTATTTATTCATGGCGGAATGAAACTATATTTATTAATTAGATTAAAGTAATTAAATATTCTTCACTTAAGAATAAGTTGAAGGATTTGTAGTACAACTATAAAAATAGAGTTTTAATTAACATGTTTGATTACTTCGTTAATCACTTAAACTCTGTCCAAACCTCGGTAGCTATTAAATAACTAGTGGTTTGGCCTTTCTCAGGCAGGAGAAATTTTGTATTTTGAGCTAAGTAGGCTCCTCTTTTCTAATTTCATAACGGAAGGTGGCACGATTTGTGTCTTTGGTTCTGTCAGGTTATCAGGATGTATGAAAAGAATACCCTGAATGACATAAAAAAAGAAAAAAATGATTGATTACAACAATTAGGGATTGAGATAAAGTAAAAATAAAAAACAAATTTTCGGCCAAATTTGTAACTATCCATAAAATCCTAGCTAAGTCAAACTTATAGATAAAAATAAATGCAAAAATCCCCACAACATTATTAGCGCAACCAATACACAAAACTATCAAGATTCAGTAGTTTATAAAGAAGTATTTAAATGGCCGTGGAGATTTTTTTTATAAAATATGTGAAACGAAATAATTTTAATAGTTTCTCTTCAAGATAACCTCTGATTTACGTTTTAATTTATTTTTAGGTGTTTTTTTAAGTATTGGTATCGGTAGCTGGGTGTTTAAATGTCGTCATAATACACTGAAAATTTTAATTTTATATTAATCAGAGAACTTCATTTTTCTATGGTGTTAGAAAATTTGGAGGCCTCTCTTTCATCCACCTTGGAATCAATTTGAACGTTACATCCACCATTTTGGATCCACCCTTTTGACTTTTTGCACTTCTGGTTTTTTTCTCATCAAGATAGCATGCTCCATAGCGCTCGTACCTAATTTAAACTCTTTAGATTCACGGGAAGTGAGATGAATTGCCATAGAAGTATTTACAGACACCAAATTGTTTTTGTACATGTATACTTGAAAAAATACTGAACAAAATACAACTATATTATATTTTGACTATAGCTAAAATTTTCTACGCAATAAAAAATTACCTCAATTTTTGTCTGAAATAAACGTCCATGACTAAGTATATTCGCTGGAATATTAAACTATTAGAGTTATACAATTTTTAAAAATAATTAATAAAACATCTCATTAATACTTGGATTCTATTATATAATTCACTAGAGTGTTTAAGGTCAAATAGCTCATTTGATTTAAAGGAAGTATTAATCATATTTGTATTTTATGAATAAGAGTTTATCCAAAACTTTTAATGATGTAAAGGGAACGATCTTGAAAATTATCGTTTGATTTATATTGAATCTATTAGTGAGATTTTATTTTGTTTTTTATCAATTTATAATTTTAATTCCTTCAGCTCACTTAAAAGTAATTGAAGAAATAAATTCAAAATAAGTGGCGCACATTATTGTGCAATGGGAAGATAAATAAAGCATTTCCTTCTAACTTTACTCTTTAGGGTTGGATGGAAGAGAAGAACCCATTGTTTATGCATTTTTTATGGCAACACTTTTTTAGGCCAAAATAATTAAAATATTGCTCTAGTACAAACATAGAATTTAATTTCATTCATATGGCGACTTCAAAATTTCTTGAATGTCATTCAAGGGTGTCCTGGAATTTAATTACAACCCTTTCTCTTAAATTAAAAAGTTTCTCATCTAATGACGCTATGCTCATGATAAATATTCAGGAACTGTTGACATAAACATGTGAAGAAAATTAAACTCAATATTTGTGAATAGAGCAATAGTTTATTTATTTTAGTCAAAAAAATGTTTTACCATAAAAACTGCAAAAATACTGGTCTTTTCTCACGTGTCCTTCCATCCTACCTTATCGTGTACATTAGCATATTAGCGCAATAATGTTTTATAAATTCTGAAATTTCGTATAAATATTATAAAGTAGTATCAAAGGGAATCCAATCGGTCAATGTGAAAGAAGCGTCTTACGTTGCTTTGAGCATGTTGAAAGAATGAGTGTGGATCGAGTGACGAAACAAATATATGAAGGTAGATTTTGTGGATCAAAAGGAAGGGTTAGGTTATGTAAGATATGGCAAAATGTTGTAAGCGTATGTGTGAAGCATAAAAACTTTGAAAATAATTTTTTAAATAAAAGATCATGTGTGACTCGGTGTATGAATGTTGTTGAAGTGAAAGGAGAATGCAAGGATAGGGAAGTTTAGATAAATTTAATGAGAAGATATTAAGTATGGAGCTGTTGATTTTTAATCTATATACAAGATTTTTGCCTATCAACAAATGTATCGTTTCAGTCAGTTAGAATAATGTATTCATAAAAATATGACTCACTGTATTACATAAGGAGCTCGAAACCTCATTACCACACCTATAAAAGTACGCCTCCCATCCCTTACTTGAAATAGTTACCTCCATTCCAACTCATTACACCATATCTCTTTTAGGTATATTCTAGTGTTATTATTCAGTCTCCGTCTAGGTATTCTCAATAGTCTTTTCCCCATTAGGTTCATCTGTCAATAGCTTGGTAATGGTTCTAGTTTATTTCATCTGCATTGAATGTCCTGCCCACCGCAACCTGATAGATGTGAGTTCCCTAAAAATGTATATTGATGAATAAAAGGTATAAACCGCTTCGGTGGCCTCGTAGTCCAACGCGCAACTCTCGCAGTAGACTAAACTGCCGATGACGGAGAGATCGAGTTTTAATCATTATTAGGTGCATTGAGGGTGGTTTTCCCAAACAGGTTTTTCACATTATCTCTCCCTCCAAGAAATTCGGGATCACTTCCTCTGAATATAACCTTCCTAATCTCTAAAACCACTACCGTATTTAGTCCATTTGCATACAATCCAAATGGGTAGTAAGACGTGGTGAAAAAAAGTTCAAGGTATATAATCATCAAATCTTCATTATGTAGCTTCCTCCACTCTCCATTATCAACATATATTCTTGGTCCAAAAATCGTCTTAAGGTGCAGCCGAAGGGAGCGTGAGTATGTTTACAGTTTTTCCAAAGTTGAAATTTTTTGGCCAAAATAAATCAAATATTTCTTCAGTAGCAACATAGAGATTAGTTTTATGCACATGCTAATATCAACAGATCTTGAATATCTGTCAAGGGTGTCCTGGAATTTTGTCAAAACTTTTTCTCTTTATTTAATTTAAAATGTTTTGACAAAATTTCAGGACACCCTTGACAGATATTCAAGTTCTGTTGATATAAGCATGTGCAGAAAACTAAACTTTATGTTGGTACTGGATAAATATTTGATTCATTTTGGCCAACAAAATGTAAAGCTATAAAAACTGTAAAATTACTCGCGCTCCCTTCGGCCGCACCTTAAGCACTTTGTTTTCGAGCACCCTAACATTCGTCTCGTCATATAAGATATGATACCATATTTTATAATCATAAAGAACAAAAAGTAAAAGTAGTATTTTGTATATTCTGAGTCTTACATTTATTGAAAAAAGTAGAGATTTTAATAACCTACTAACAGAATAATGGCATGCAATTAATTTAATTCCATCTTAATATCGTTATTATTAGTAAGAATTGTTCCTAAATATTTTTACTCATCAATCCTACCAAATGATAAATTGTTCGCAGTAATATCTAAAATGATCGTCCTTAGTCTGTGTTTTATGTGTGATTATATACACTTAGCCCTCTCCACTTTCACTTCCAAAGATCTGTTTTCTTCTAGCCTCTAATACAGTTTCTGCATTTCTTGCTGACGCTTTCTTACTATTACCTAACAAATTTAAATCATTAATGTATCACATTGATAAACTATATATTCATTATACTTAGGCAATAATTTAACCCATTTCAGTTACTCTCTGAACCATAAAATTTAATATATCAGGTATGAGAATGATTTACTTCAGAGGAAATGTACTCCCTAAATAAACACGATCAAAACTAAACTCCAATGTCTCCATCGTTGGAAATACAGTCCATTGGCAGAGTAATGCATTAGAGTTTTAGGCCATTCGACCACTGAAAGGTGGTCATTAATTTATGTACTAGACGTGCACTTTATGAACTGACTTACAAACTGACCTAGCTCTAGAATATATAGTTAACAACCAGTCTCCTCATCACTAATTCTTTACTGTGGGATGTAAAACCCCAATTTTACCAATGATAATTTATCCAGCAAAGTATAGAATTGAACCCGGACTCATAGGTTCAGTAGGTGGATACGCTGATGGCTAAGATAAAGGGGTTAACATTCTGAGAATTTAAAAATGAGACTTGGACACGGCATTCGAACCCGGGACCTTTGGATTCGATTGAACCTGGTTCGATTCCCATTTTAAGCTGTCATTTTCAATTTTCAGAATATGATACCTAGATGAGATTAAATCCTCACTAAAACTATGGCTATTTGATTCTTAATTAGTATTAGTTAAAATTCTCACAGGTTTCGGAAAAGGTATTTTGGGTGCTAGACGTATAGATGAAAGAAACATATTCTGTATTCTGCTCTCAATCCTGAAAAGAAACGTGCAGGACCCTCTCAAGGGAGAACGCAAAATAAATGTCAAGCTCATATAGTCTGATTTATTGTTTACGATTGTTTCGGAGCTTGAACCCCGGCTGTGTTTATTGAATGTGATTTTTCACTTGCCCTTCACGCAAATACGGGTACATTCCATTTAAATGCTACCTTTCTAACCTATATTCAAATAGTGTAACGGTGTATAGTCCAATATGGTGATTAAAAAGCTAAGCAAAAACATCAAAGTATTAATATGTGTATGAACGCAAGTAGCATGAATGTCAATATTTCAATAGTAATTATTGGTACAAGCGAGTAAACGATATCTTTTTACTGAGGATTTATTTCATAAATGATTATCTACACAAATTCGTTTACAATTCTTATCAATACAACCCTCCTCGTCCCTAACACATTAGCTAAACTCGTTTATTAGCGTAAAATCAGAACGGGCAATGGTACACAAATACACAAAAAAAAAAAGCTTTCACTGTGATAAATTGACATTAATGAGTTCTCCTTAAAGAATTAATCTTGTTTTTAAGCCGTGTGCTTATTAAAATAAATACGATAGACATATACTGTTAGTAAGATATAATAAATAATCCTCTTTTATATAGTTAAGTGACCATGCAAGAAGAGAGAGGGGCATAGTAGCGAGTGCACTGGTTACTTCAGCCAATAAGATCATATTTGAAAGATGTTCCTCAAGCTACGCTTCTATCAATGTCTTGATTCCTCAGTCCCGGCACAGATTTATCTGATTTCTAAACCCTTCCTTCACCTCTGACAAGATGTGTATTAATCACAGCCTGTGAATGTGTGGAATTCCAGGCCTCCACCGTGGTTCGGATTCCACGTTAAACTGTAGTTCCTCCATTTCATCTCACAATCACCCTACCATTTCACATTAGTGTAAGTGCGTACAACCCAAAAGGGTAGTAAGACGCGGTAATAATAATAATAATAATAATAATTTCTTGATGTCGTTGGACTCAAGTAGTAACTCTGTCCCTTTGCCAGAGGGTCTAAAAGACTCACCATAGGTACGACACATCACACAGGAAAGCAAAATCAAACTACTTCAAACGTTTCAAGAGAACCCTTAGCTTTGGTATAAAAGAATATTTGCTGCTGAGGACTCAAGACGAGGTTGAACTTTAAAGGGTGCCTGAAATATGAGATACAACATTTTTACCGTATGAGGTCAGACTCGTAATATACTAGGTTACTGGTGAAGAGGAGGGCAAAGTTCAAATCTTGGTTACGTGAACCAGTGGGAAGTGGGGAGAGGCTTTACCATGTGAACCACTCTAGTGGTTTTCCACATTTCCAGTTCATACCAATGCATATCTAACACATTCCTATACCAGGGATTAAAACGTTTAATAAACCATATGTTATAATGTATGAATTAATAAAACCATTTTACACAATAATTAAAAATAAGAGATTATATACAACGTGTATCTAAAACATTGCATCAAACTTTGGCAGCCTATTCCTTGGGTGAAAATAGAATAATTCACATCAGCAACCTAGGGTCCATCTTGAATAATAAGGGCGGTATATATATATATATATATGAATATGAATATATATATATGAATATATATATATATA
>CABFWB010001285.1:54925-71450 GCA_902151455.1 Timema bartmani
GGCCCGTAACACCCTTCTCCCCGACCGTTGTTTAACCTTCTCCCTGCCCCCCTCCCTAGCGCAGTTAGGGAAATTGTTGTTATGCGCTACGGAACACAAACTATCTAGGCCAGGGAGCCGTGAATTATTCAAGAGGACTTGGCCGGAAATCAATGCAAGCAGACGACATTGAGAGGATCCAGACCGAAATACGGTGACAACTGGAAAGGTTCCTTTTTTTTTTAGAAAAAAAAAAAAGAGAGAAAAATAGAAGTAGTGAGAATGAAACGATACCATCAACACTGTTTGTTTAGACTTTTAGATGATGTCAAGAGAGAAGTTTTGTATTAAAACAAAAGTAAAATATTTTTACCTACAACAGTAGTGGAGCATTTCAAGGCGTTAATCTGCATTTCACTTAACTGTCATTTACGGAGAGAATGGGGTTTGAATCAAACCCGGGTGGACTTAGGAGGAAAACGAGGAAGGGGTATGTTCAATATAAGATCTACCAGTCATACTTCCATATTAATACGAGTGCATTGTCTTTAATCCATCCCTTTATTTGTATCTATTATATCAATGTATTTGTCATTAACAAGTCTTTTATTAATGTAATTACATTTTTAAGAAGTTATATTTAAGGGTTTTTAAATAACTTTTGACACATTAGCACCTTAAAACAAACCAATAATTTATCTAAGCCTATCAGTGGGGCCGTGTATACCTGTTATAACCTGCGTTTAAAAGGTTATCTTTGATCCCACATTACAGTGGGGCCACGAGTTTCTTCTTGAGGATTATAAACAAAACGTACTGGTGTACTAGCTTTACTCCAGCTTTTTTTGTAATCCATTTATGATGGTTGTAAATGTTTTCGTAAGCGGAACAAAAAAACAGCAAGTGTTGAATAATAAGACAAAACAAAATGCTAAGCAAATTTAACCTAGCCTAACCTAGCCTAGTCAAACCTAACCTAACCTAACCTAATCTAACCTAACCTAACCTAAGCAAAACAAACCTAACCTAATATAAGGCAAAAAATGTTGGTGGGGCTGAATACATATAATACCCACAGTGAAAGTGGACCTACTAGACTAGGACAATAATCCTATTTGGTGACCGTGGCCAAACTAACTAATGAACTTTTGGGACAAGGGGTTCCGTAGCCCGACTATTATTCACAGATTTATACTAACTACACCAACCTTTGTGCCCTAAGAAGACTCCTCCCTACTGCGCTTAAGCCAATCAATCTATATAATCATTAGCTAATCAACTCCTAGTTATATTTTCTAATTGGGTTGAATATTAAATTTACAATAGAGTGGCAAACAGAGAAACAGGTTAAAAAAATTTTAAGAAATAATTATTTAACAAAGATATTTTAGTAATAGCCCAATCCTAATTTTTTATTTATTTTAATCAAATTACTTTGTTTCTCGTATAAATTATAATTGAAATAGATTTTGACTTTACAATTTAAAAAATAAATATATTTGCATCATTGTTAAAGCAATTTATTGATGCACAGTATCTTACTATCCATTTGAACCTCTCTTATAATGAGGAAGTTAGAATTTACAGGAAATGTACTTGTATTTGCAAGTACTAAGTGTGAAAAACGAATTTAAAAGAACAAACCTAATTACACCGAACTGGGATTCGAACTCTTTAAGTCTTCCCGTGATTAGCCACAAATATTTTTGAGAGCTAGTCTAACTTCCTTATTAAAGCCGTATTTTTATTACTAAATCATGTGAACACTGAAGTGGGCTTGAACCAATTTGGTCAGTTCTAAGTTTTTTATCACCACGTGTTAATACCCGGTCGAGCTATACGCTTATCTACTAATTACGTTAGGGGTTTTAGGGATGAGGAAGGCTATATTTAGGGAAAGTGTACCCGCATTTTTGTGGTGGAAGTGTGAAAAACTATTCTGGAAAACTCCCTACATTCTACTGGGATTTGAACTCCCATCTACCTGTCATTGGCAGTCTATTCGAACACGAGAATGACGTCTTAGACTATGCGGCAACCGAAGCAGGCTCTAAGGTATTGTTATCATAATTTCCACCCGTAATTTGAAGTTGACCCGCATCCACAATAATTAGTGAAATTAATTAAAAAGAGATAGGTTGTAAAACATCCATTAGTTGTTTAAATAGGCGGGAAAGAAGAATAGAACAGAGGTAAAGGAAGAGAAAAGATTCAAAAGGAAACCTGAAGAATTGTGTAAATTAAAGAGTAAAGCTGTGAAACAAAAGAATAAAAAAAGAGGAAGAAAAGAGAAAAATTATACCACCGTGCCTAATTTAAGCCAGAAAGATGACTCTCACTGATTAGAGTAATCTGATGAGCCCATGTAAAAATAACTTAAGTCCTTTCTTTGTCCTAATTAAAATGAAACAGTTTCAGCCACATTACAAATTTCAAATT
Organism: Timema bartmani; assembly: GCA_902151455.1. Taxonomy (NCBI): domain Eukaryota; kingdom Metazoa; phylum Arthropoda; class Insecta; order Phasmatodea; family Timematidae; genus Timema; species Timema bartmani. Next base: position 57,344 of record CABFWB010001285.1, read on the forward strand.
CTGAATAAAATATATTTTTAGAGACAGAACGAATGCTATCAGTTTACATAGTAGTTGATAAATTCGCCTTGTTGTCTAGATATTGCAATAAAAAAGTATTAGTTAACAAGAGAAGAAATTTAAAGTTTTATACATTAATTTTAAACAGTATAACATATTTTCCTGCTAGATCGCGTATTATTTTTCACAATATATTTGTTGAATACTTTTAATACAATTATATGGACGTCTATTTTTTTATGTGTGATGAAATATTAAATAAACCATTTCATTAATTCAAGTCAGTTTTTTTTACATTATATCTTAATACACCTTTGAGATGTTCATATATTTACACTAATGACTTGGAGGGAGGCGAATATTGTATAATTGATTAAATTAATTTAAACTAGTTTACGTGGAGGGGGAGTGTGATGTAGTATTTGACCTTGGTTAGAAACATGATCTCTTTGTCGCCGGAAGACCATATAAGACGAGAATTATGCCTTTGTCGAGACAAATACTCATTGTTGCAGTGTATTGTGTACGAATATTGAGGTTAATGCCTTTAAAGCAATTGTATTTTTAACAATGTGCCGCAGTTATACAAATACACAAAGCGTGGTACTTATTTACCACCTCTCAACTTTCTATGCGGGTTTGCACATGAACAGAGGTAGATATTATTTATTAGGTGGGCTGTTCAGTAACAAATTATAAATCAAGCCCTTACCTTACCTTTTAACTATTATAGGTGAGACTGACACCTTTGTTTGCTTAACCCCCATTGCAGACAGGTATTTAAATGCTGTAATAATATAATATTTTGCTAGTACTCCTTTTAGCTAACTTAATAATATAATTCTTTGATCTACGCTATTTAGTAGTTATCTTATATAAACTACATTCATGGAAGCACATGACTTAATATTATTATGATCACAGTTATATTAGTAATAAGAATAAATATATATTTTTTTTTATAATTTAGTTTTAAATTTACGAATGTAATGGTTTGAAGATATGCCTAGGTTTTTAGTAACTATATTTTGTGTAAATTATGTAACTATAATTTTAAACAAAGTCATTAAAAACATAATCCTCACTATTCTCTATGTTTAAATTAAGGGAAATTATAGACAATATAATTCTTAAGGTAAATTAAAATAGAGATTACATGTGAATTAATGAAAATAAAATTAAAAATTTATTTCAATGATAGACCTACGTATTCCATTTTTACTATTATTTCTTCTTGTCTTATCTAGTAATTTATAAAAATGTCTTAGCTAACTTTCAACAAGTCTTTGTGGCCTTATGGCTTTGTAAATGATATTCTTCAATTTTCATCTGACCTGAATGCTTCCATCTTTATTATTATAATTATCACATTGCTCAACTTTTTTCTTATTCTTACTCTCCCTCTAAGACTTTCTTTTAATTTTACGCTATTTTTTTTTTTTAACAAAACGAATTTAACGCATTTAGAATTCTTCTCAAGTCAGAGCTTTAATTTAAAAGTAAATGAGAAGAAGCCAATTTGTCTACAATTAGTTTTTTAGAGAAAAAAGGCATATTAACTTTTAACCTACAAATGAGTATTGTTATACGATGCTATGATAAAATGTGACTCTTTATTTTAAAATATAATTTAGTATATATATATAGCTAAATAAATAATTGTAAATGAATAATTTCATTTTTCAAGTATGCTATTTTTAAGATGCATTATATTTTTTGCCATAATTTCATAATTTGAACTGTTTTTTTTCTGGTATCATCCTTTTAATCGTGTTATTGTATTTGTATTAATTATTTAATATTATATAAAATATGTTTGGTATTATACACTATTACATAGTAAATAACTTGAATAATTAAAGAGGATTAGCAGTGAAAAATTGGTTTCATGAGACAATAAGGATGTTTTGGTAGCTCTAATCTGGTTTGATGTACTATTATAGTTTTATAGTTACTGTAGTTAATTCATTTTCTATAGGTCTACATAATATGTCCAGTGTATCTTCTTATGTACTTTCTTAGTACCTACTTCTATTAATAAATGGCTAGTATATATGGTTTTATACATAATATCTAAAAGAAATATAAACAAATATATATATATATATATATATATATTTCAATGTATTTAGAATATTTATTTGAAATTTATCCAACACCTTATCTCAGTCAGTATCGTGTATGTCAACTGAGATAGGATCCCAAGTTTGATTCCCAGCATGGTTGAAAATATATAATTTGTAAAATGTGGATTTACTCTTTCACAGTGATGAAATAACGGCTGGGGACTGTAGGTCGTATCTGCCCTAGATTAAAAGGCATATTAAGTTTATACAGGCTTGGCAATCCAGCAGTGGAAAATATATGATTTGAATAAAAAACTGAGCCAGATCACAGGCTGTAAACAGTTATGGATTAAAAAATAGATTTAAAATATGCAGATCCAACACATCAAACAAGCAATTTTATAATATATATTGAATACTATCAACGATCTAACACATACTAGTTAAATAAAATAGAGTATTAATATGTGTCTCTTTATACTTGACAATGTTGATTGAACTGCTATTTACCTTATTCCACCATTTGATGACCTTCATGTGTAATGAACTGAAACTTCAATTACGATTTACGACCATGAAATGAAGGCTAAGGATAGCCAATGAGAATATTGTCCTCAGACCACGATAACTGCTTGTAAATTATTAATAAGGATTTGGAATAGCTAGAATCAGGCTACACGAATGACCGGCTAAACGAGAAATTGATCAAATAGTGAGCGCCGATCGTTCGGATTAGATATGACATGCCATTCGTTCGTTCATTCAGCAACGAGGTTACTGTTTTCATATTTAATGGATTATGCTGAGCATTGCGTGACCTTTATAGAGTGACCAATATAATGTTATGTTTTATATTATACCTTCATTTTGATTATTTTTATAAATGAATTAATAGAATAAATTCTTTATTTGGATTAGATATATTTGGAATATAGGCCTCAAAAAGGGTAAACTATTTAAAATTATCCTTTTTTTACTGTTATTTTGTCACACATCTTGCAAACCATCCAGGTACTTCAGAACTATATGCCATAAAGAGGTAAACTGAATAAGATTGAATTTATATTAAATTTAACTACATTTTTTATAAAGGGAGAGTGGTAAACCATTAAGGAGAAAACTTCTTTTGTACACCAAAAAGGTATTCGAGGTCAGACCTACCCATCGAAAAACCATATGATATTCAATTTTAGTCCACATGCCAACTGGTACGAAGATTAGGTCAAATTAATGCATAGTTTTTTCCCCTCATTCTTAACTATTCTATAAATGAAAAACTAGACTAATTTTATTTTAAAAATAAAGCGTTTTCATTTTGACAAAAAATGTAAACATTTTTAAAACAAATGAAATATCTGATCAAATATTTGCATACTTATTTTAAGTTATATAAAATTGAAATAAACATTCATTTACATTTTTCTCTTTGACCTTTTCCTTATTATCCTTTTTTCTTTAAATAAAAGCAGGCAGGGAGGTAGGAGTGTACGTTTCTATAGCAATTTTTGTTGTTGAAGGCTACCCTGTAGGATTTTAACCAATATTATAAACCACTTGAATACTCTCTAAAATTAAATATAGGCCTATTGTGTATGGATTTTGGAGAGCAAGGATTTTGGCGAAATTAGGTAATATATGTTAATCAGTAAGACCCACTCTTGACTTCACATATTAATGTATCTTTACCACTATTGTTTTGTACTGTATATGAGGACTAAATAAATAGCGCATATGTCTCATGATCAACACATGAGATCTTCAGGCATGTGATTTTATTCTAACTCTTAGATATATTCTAAACATACATAGTTCCTTTAATTTATTAACTACTTTATAATCATCAGATACATACTTGTTTACCCTCTCGCTACTAGTTCGGCATAAATGTACTATCAGCATAGCGTTGACTCTATAGGGTATGGTAAAATAATACCCTCTACATTAAATAATTAATAGGTTAACATCATATTTTCAGGAAAATGATGTCGCAGATTCTAATAATCTTTTATCCTTCTCTCAATTATATTGGTCCTATTTTTGTGTTAAAGCATGGCCGTGTCTGTCGGGGGGAGTGGGTGGGACACGTCCCTCCAATATTTGTACTTTGAGATAGTATCCTTTAAAATAAAATATAAATGAATAATTTAATCAAAAATAAGTTTACTTGAAAGATTTATTTTATATCCCACATGACTTGTAAACCCTTACTAAACAGGTTTACCTTGCTTCATTTAACTTGAGATTGACACTGAAAGTGCAAGATCATACTGCAATATGGAAAATGTTTTGGTAATCTATGTAACCAAAAATTACTTGAAAAAAGTTTGTCTCAAATATAATTTACTACATAACAGGACTCTACAGTAATTTACTTTTAACAAAATTTGAGAAAATTATGAAGAAAATGGTTTGACCCGTTTCAATCTGAGACTCAGTAAAATCTTAAATATTAATGTTTAACTATGACATATTGTTTTAAATTTAGTGGGTAATATTATATTAAGCCCTCTTTATTTTACACTAGCATTTGACCGTGGCTTCACTTGCATTAAATATACATCAAACCATTCAACAAATTCAAATGCTATAAAAGAATGAAACTTTTTCGTGAGAGGTGTTTTATGTGAGAACAAGGATTCCCGAATAAACACGGAATCACCCACATCCTATCCCCCTCCCCGACCTTGCTCACATCAATTGCCATCTTCTATACCCACAACACCAGCCGCAAAGAATGTTCACCGCCTACACTATTTTTTCGACACAAATTTACTCGCTGATGTGTTATAGTAATGGTATATAGCTTTCCATGTATTCTTAAATATAAGGAGTACAAAATACGAAGTCCCATAGAGATCCGATGAGTACTTTTTACTTTCTCTCTATCTTACAGGTAGAGAAAGTATGGTGATCGTCAAAAAAATCGAACTCGAGATTTTGATGAATTTTGACGTTTCATGAATCCCCGAATCCGAAAAAGTGGTTTTTGAATTTCCGTCTGTCTGTCTGTCTGTCTGTCTGTCTGTACCTCCAACTAGAGCCTAAACTATTTTACCGATTGAGCTGAAACTTGATATCTAGGGTTTTCATAGGGTTGCCCCGAGGGGTTTTTGGAATTGGATATCTACCCCTAAAATTAAGGGTAGTTTACTGAAGGGAAAAAAGAGAAAAAGTCGATTTTCTCAAAATCGGCTCTAACGATTTTGATTAAATTTCATTTATGAACATTAATAAATATTCCAAACAAAATGGCTACTCTCAATATTTCGGCAAAATGGCTTTAAGGGCTCCGGTCTGATGCGTAAATTAACATTTTTTATAATAGCTCCGAAACTATTTGAGATATGAAATTACTTAGCATTACAAATATGTATATATATTTATAATACAAATATTTTATTCGAAACATATTTTTATAAAATCAATAATTTTCAATCTATACGCAATTATATATATATTTTTAGCTTTTTGGACATTAAAGCTTAAGTATTGCGATCGTAAAAAAAACTAACCTGAAATGTTGATGGATTTCGACGTCTCATGACCCCCCGAACCCTAAAAAATAGTCTTTGCAATGCCGTCTGTCTGTGTGTCTATTAAAACTTAAAATTAAGGGTAGTTTACTGAAGGGCAAAAAGAGAAAAAGTCGATTTTCTCAAAATCGGCTCTAACGATTTTGATTAAATTTCATTTATGAACATTAATAAATATTCCAAACAAAATGGCTACTCTCAATATTTCGGCAAAATGGCTTTAAGGGCTCCGGTCTGATGCGTAAATTAACATTTTTTATAATAGCTCCGAAACTATTTGAGATATGAAATTACTTAGCATTACAAATATGTATATATATTTATAATACAAATATTTTATTCGAAACATATTTTTATAAAATCAATAATTTTCAATCTATACGCAATTATATATATATTTTTAACTTTTTGGACATTAAAGCTTAAGTATTGCGATCGTAAAAAAAACTAACCTGAAATGTTGATGGATGTCGACGTCTCATGACCCCCCGAACCCTAAAAAATAGTCTTTGCAATGCCGTCTGTCTGTGTGTCTATTAAAACTTAAAATTAAGGGTAGTTTACTGAAGGGCAAAAAGAGAAAAAGTCGATTTTCTCAAAATCGGCTCTAACGATTTTGATTAAATTTCATTTATAAACATTAATAAATATTCCAAACAAAATGGCTACCCTCAATATTTCGGCAAAATGGCTTTAAGGGCTCCGGTCTGATGCGTCAATTAACATTTTTTATAATAGCTCCGAAACTATTTGAGATATGAAATTACTTAGCATTACAAATATGTATATATATTTATAATACAGATATTTTATCCGAAACATATTTTTATAAAATCAATAACTTTCAATCTATACGCAATTATATGAATTTTTTTAACTTTTTGGACATTAAAGTTTAAGTATTGCGACCGTAAAAAAAAACTAACCTGAAATGTTGATGGATGTCGACGTCTCATGACCCCCCGAACCCTAAAAAATAGTCTTTGCAATGCCGTCTGTCTGTGTGTCTATAAAAACTTAAAATTAAGGGTAGTTTACTGAAGGGCGAAAAGAGAAAAATTTGGTTTTCTCAAAATCTGCTCAAACGATTTTGATTAAAATTCGTATCTAGGCGTTGATTAAGATTATAAATAAACTGGCTATTTTCATTTTCCTATGAAAATGATTTTTAGGGTACTTTACAGAAGCGTTAATTTCCGTATCTCCACAACTATTTGAGAAACTAAACAACTTATCATTGCAAAATTGTAGGACTATTAGAAATAAAAAACTTTTATTTGACATATATTTTTATAAAAGCAACAGTTTCTGAGATATTTGCAAATATATTAATACAATTTTGTGAGCTTTAGTTGTAAACATATACTACTTAAGTCTTAACGCAATAATTCTCCAATGCCATAGAGTAATTAAATATAAGTATCTAAAAAAGTATGTTATTTTTCCTTAAAGCTCTTAGGAGAAATGTTTGCATAGCAATGATCTATCTCCATTTTAGACTCAATAGTCAATATTTACATTTTTTATTGGTCAAAATGTATAAATGAATAATTAAATATCAATGCGATGACTTGAAGATCTGCAACACCTTATAAAATGTTAAAACTTTAACCAGAAATCGAAATTTTAATACGAAGTGTTGACCCTTGTGGAAGACATTAAACTGTTTGAAATGTTCTTAGGTGGACAAAGATGCGCCTCTTTTCTCATTGATTCTATATCATTGTATATTATTTTATGCGTGTTCTTATGTGGAGTGGTGATGATACAATGTACATTATTCCGTTCAGAAATCTTACGAGTTTATAGAAAGAGAGAGAAAGTCTGTGCGGTGCGCCGTACCATTTATTTAGTTTATTGAAAAAATACCATCAGACGGAATTGAACATACACACAGATTTAGAGATTTAGAGTTGTATCATATGTATAGATAGTTAAGCAAGGAATAATAATAATTAGCGTGGGTAATCATTGTCCTCCCTCAGACTCCTCTCTCCAACTCGTACCCTCACCCCCAAAAGCTAGAAAGTCACACAAGTCCATGCGTTAAAGCGCGCTATTTATTTTACTTTTTGTACTTTTTCTCTCTTATTATAGATCGAAGTGTGCTTAGTATTTTAAGTTCTACATTAATAATATTTTATGTAATATATAATAATAATGATCTATCTTTTAACTGTTTGATATAGCAATAACTAGATATGATAGTATGTCTTATCTTACGCTACATCACATAATATAGGACTAACTAAGAAAATATTTGAAATATTTTCTTCAGAGCTTGATCCTATCTAACACAGATAGTGTTACTGAGCAGTTTCTTTGAATAAGTTAGAATTAGTTAAGATGACCACGTCCTGAATCAGACCTCGGAAATCTAGATTTATATTCCTACTTAGTGCACTTATAACCAATTTTTCAAGTTGCTATTCTCACTTCGGGTCTTACATAGCTTTTCCAGGAAAGTATTAGTTCAATTTCTCTAAGCACTCTTCATTCCTATCTCTCAAATTAATAAGTTACTAAACTCACATTGATGGGCATGGTGCTTATGTCATCAAGTTTATCTAGTGAAGTGTAAGTTGGGGTTCAAATCCCAACAGATCGTAGCGATTTTTAATACAGATTATTTCGCCAAGCAAATAGGGGTAATATAGAACCTGAAATATCGTTAAAAAAAACTAGTAAAAACCTTTGTATTAGGCTGGAAATCTAGGGAAATAGCGTTAAGGCCAGTATTTGAACACTTTTTATATCAATTTTTTTTCGGGTTGAAAGATCAAATATTTCTCAAGTAAATATATAGTTTAATTTTCTTCACATCATGACATCAACAATTATTTAATATTAATCAAGGGTGTCCTAGGATTTAATCTTCAATTTAAAAAGTTTCTCATCTAATGGTGCCATAATCATGGCAGATATTTAATAACTATTGCAATCACCATGTGAAGAAAACTAATCTCTATGAATCTAAAAGAGTAGTACTTTATTTATTTTGGCCACAAAAAGGTTTTGCCATAAAAATTGTAAAAACATTTTCTTTAGCTCACGTTCTCAAGCCCTCCCTCCCTTCCAACCAAAATAAATTTTGATGCATTGTGCTTAACACATGAGATAAGCAGGATGCTTACCTAAGAACCTTCAGGCGTTCCCGTTTAGAGTCAATGCCTATATTTACCTGCATCACGCTACATATTATTTTGAAAAAAACCAAACACAATCAATATAGCTTATTTAATAATAAAAGGAGTAGCTTATACATCCTCACGAAAGGGAATTGGAAGGATCAAGCTCATAAAATCATTTAATAGTTAGTACAAACAACACACTAGACATTAAATTTATCTGAATGGCGTTGAAAACTTATCACGTTTTCAACCATTGTGTGTATTTTACGCGTACTTTCTAAGACTAATATTGTTGGTACCCTACACACAAACCAAATCAACTGTAGAAAATATACAGCACCCAGTAATAAAACCATCAGCCTATCATTGCCTAAGGGGATGCACCCTAATTTAATCTATGATAAGCGAACCCAGAACCCTTTAATCATTTTACAGATTCTCTACCGACTGTACTGAGGAGTCGAGTTGAGTAAAGAATCAAGCAAACCATTTTAATGTCCAACTGTGCCGATATTAATATTTAGTAGCGGATACCAACCGACTATAAAGACAAATAAAAACAAATCATATTATATGATTTGTACAGTACATTATCTTTGTTTGAGCATAGCATTGTTATTTATCATATGGAAAAACTAAACATGCAGACCCATTTCTGAATAAGTCGCGAAGTGGGATGGTGAGTGTGTATTTCCTGGCCGTACACGCAACGAAACGGCTACTTCTCAACAGTAATTAGTCATGACAGTCAATTAGCTCTCAAAATGCTGGGAGGTAAAAGTTTGTTTAGCCGTGTGAGGTAAAAGCTTCATGTGACTCAAGGTAATTTCCTACAGGAAGTATTGCTTTTTTTTATCATTGGCGTGCTGTTATCACTTTCAGTCATAGATAAATATGTATCGTCAAAAATACACGTTCAAATTTACACACATTTAAAAATACCAAATTGGATTAGTCTTTCACTCCATTAAAAGTAGTTCATATATTTTTTGAAAAAAAAAAAAGAAGAGAAATAAGGTGTATGATCATATATCTATATATTTTATGTGCGTCGTGGGAAATGGAGAATACAAAAAATAATTTAAATAATCACAGTCCAACTAGCTGGGATCTGGACCCCAATCTCCACGTTATATGGTAAACCAGACCAGAGTTTACTGATTAGTTTGTTTACGTCATCATTAATAGGGACAGATAAAGTTAGAATAATTAACAATTCTTATAAAAAGCTATAGAGTTTTTGAAAGTAAATTTAGAATTTAATTAAATAATATAAGTAAAGAAAATGAAAACGGTTGGAGATTTTTTTTAAAGTCCTTAATTTAAGTAATGATTACTATAGTATAATTATGTTTATGAATCATATCTATTTTATATATTCTTTACTCTAGTATCGCGTCTTACTACCGTTCAGGTTGTACACATAGGTACTAATATTGATAATGTGTTACGGATGAAAAGATTATAAATAAAGAAAATGTACGCGAATTTTCATGGAGAGAGGTAGGAAAACCATATAATTAAAACTAATCTCAAAACACCTATCAGGGATTCAAACCTTGAAATTCCCTTCATTGGCAGTATAGACTATTGTCAGCTTAATGCCTCAAACTAATCGATGACCGAAGCGGGTTTTCATATATTTATTAATTATGCAATAATTTAAAGTACTACATCAAGACCATTTTAATTATTATTATTATTATCATCATCACCGCATCTTACTACCTGTTCGGGTTATACGCACAATACCATTTGAACATTTGTATAGCAACATAAATGTATATTTTGAATGTGTTTTCAAAAAATTGTTATCAAATGCAATTGTATTATTACTAATGTAACTTATCCATATTGGAGGACACGAGGATAAAGGCATTAGTCATTTTAGCTCAGTTTGTCGGTAATATTAAATTTTTAAATATAATTTTACCCATCTCATCACTAAACAGTATAAAATCATGGATAGCCTGAACTAGTGATAATACATAGGACACAAAAAACAAAGCCGTTTAAAAATATACTAAAAATAAAATTTAAAAGTTATAGCTTCCCCCACGATGTTCGAAGGAATCTAGAGATTGATTAACTTTAATAAAGATTTTATGATAAACGATGAATTTAATAAATTAACTTTGTAAGATCAAATGGGAAATAATTTGCATAAATTTTTGGACGATTTCAGCTGATTAAAGTTTCCCAAATCACATGCGTCGAGATATCAATTAAAATTCTCTTTTTTCTGAGTAAATATTAAGGAGATATGAATAAACATTTTGGCACTGAATATTAAGAATATTTTTCTATATTCTTAGTATTATTATATAGGTAATAATACTATTTAATTGATGTGATAAATAGTATTAGTATTAATATAGTATTAGTAGATTTTAAAAGTGTCGGATGGATTTTCATCAACACTAATCATACTACAGTTCAATTTTCATAAACATATAATTTATAGAAACTATCTTCATGTATCCATATGTCAAGTCATGTTATATGCATCTATCACTTTGGTATGTATAATATTAATACCTATTATAAATCAAACTAGTTAAATTATAAATGGTTATGAATTTTGGCAGGAAAAATAGCATATTATTTTCTAACATTCACTTCTAACGAAAATCGGACTACATATGAGGTTGGCCATTGTTTCTCTAACTTGTCAAATAGATGCACCACTCAGTAGTCCCTTTCCTATTTCCCGGTTACGTCAACAAGCTACGACAGCCTCACTTGCATACTGTTATTTCAAGGCGGGACCAACTACCTGTGACTTTGGATGGTGTTCTGTTTTAACTTGTTTACACTACTCGCTTGCTATGACGAATCCAGTGTAAGCTGAACAGCCATCGGTTGTGCATACATCCTAGGCCATATTAATGTGTAAACAAGAAACAGAATAGCTCCAAATAATTTGCTTACAAATACGAGATAATTTCACAGTAGCTTTACGGTTTTCTCTCTCTCTCTGAGCTAATATGAATGCACTTTACTTAATATTATTTACCTATAGCTGCCCTTTAAATGAAGTAGATTGATATTATTATTATAATATTTAACTAAGCCTCGGTATTATACAAGGATACACCATTTCCTCAGCCTTATGGAAGTTTCGCTGTGCTCCTTGGGCCAGGTTGAGTCCCTCAACACTAGGTTTCACTAGTGTCAATACTCGGGGATAAAAGCACTTCCAAATGTGCAGTTGTTAAACGACTCACTTTTAACATGTTAAACATAAAGAAACCATTGTAATCATAGTGTGTAGTCTTCATCAGCTCTTTGTGTGATATATTTTTGTGAAGAGGTGGTTGGGTCGCTATATGAACCTAGCTTTGTTGAAGCTTTCCTATTGACTCAAGAAGGTTATTTGTATCTTCTATCTATTGAAACTATGCTTAAAATGAGCTTTTATTTAATTTCCCTTGATGGCAGCCATGTTGAAGAAACCAAGCTCTCCCAGGGAGCGCAGCCATTTTAACCTGGAGGCTGTGGATCTGGTGAATGCCTTGTCTGAGGCTTAGGTGTAAAGCAATCGCCCCAAAGACTAATGTTAGTTGGTTCAACCCAAGCTGATGTAGACAAGCTTCTATTAAGTAAGGAAAATTCTTAGCACAACCCCTTTAAGAGGGGAAGTAAAGCCATTAGTTTCATGTCAATTGTGACATATAAAAGTCCTCGGAAAGATATAAGAAAATAATTTTCTGGCCAAAATTATAGGCTCTTTCTCACTCGCTCGTAAAATTTCAATGCAGAACGCGACGGGAAGATTAGACACTTTCAGGACTTTTCTTGTAAATGTGCTTTCTTCTAAATGGTACGTGTAGGTGACATTATAACATCAAAGGGCTCAGTGCGCATGCTGTTTCAGGTGTAATGTAAACAAATCAGAACTAACCTGCATGTTGTCTAATTACTACTGTTAGAGTAAATTTAATTACAGATTAAAAATTACTTATTATAAGGCGTAGGCATAAATATAGTTAAATTAGTTGAATAAACTATACCTGGTCACGGGAATCAAACCCGGGGTCTTTGGCTTAGCGCGCTAATATAACACTGAAATATTCAGAATGAGCACCATGCTCAAGGTCATTCTTCACTCATGGCCTAAGAGTGAGTCCATGATGGACGTGTGGAATCGTCAGCTACATATGATCGATCAAAAGTATTGCGATATATCTGATACCACAGATGTTCAAAGTGCTACAAACATGTTTTTACAAAACACTCTTAGAAATCTGTGTTGTGTGCAGACAAGAGAACCGATTAATTTTTGTATGATTCCTCACACAGTAATTATTAGTCGATAATGTTTAACATAATTATGCATAAATTATAACAATTATTCATGAATAAATAAAAAATATAAAATAAAAAGTTGTGTTAAATTATCCACCCCTCACTCCCCCCTCTATAAAACCTGATGCAAAATATAACATAGTATTTTTAGGATTAAACTATGTTTGAAGAATTACTCTGAGCACGGGAAAGATCCTGGATAGCTCAGTGGTATAACACTGAAACGCTAAGATAAAAGTTTCTGAGTTCAATTCCCTTTTCCGGGTGTCATTTTGCAACTAATTTAAATCAAATGAACTGTGGTCCCTCCATACAGACAGTGCTGCAATTACAATGATTTTCAGCCTGTGTGTTGATATTCAATTAAGATGATTGATTTTAAAAGAATCCTTTATATTTTAGGTGGCAAGATGTAAAAATATTCACTATGAAAAACAACAGAAAGCTCACGGGCTGTGATTATAACACCGATATTCCTGTTATCTGCGATTTAGTGTAATGAGCGTCTCTCACCTAAGAAAGCTTGACCACCACCACAGATACTAAAGTGTTGATAATCCTTGTGTTAAACGTAAAATTATAATACTGTAAGGGTGAATATGCGTCTGGGATCACATTTGATTTTCCATATCACTCTTTCCTCCCCTAATTCTCCACCAAGTAGAGGGTGAATCTTCAATCCCTGCGGGTTTGGTCAGCTAACGCACAAAACTTGATTCGGTGACCGCGTGTTCTAAGGTGTCACTTACTCAATATCCTGATTGGGTGTACTAATGGTGGATTTTAATAAAAGGTTTTACACTCTCCTTCCATGCAAACACGGGTATACTCCCCTTAAATTTAACTTTCCTCATCCATAACAAATTAAACTAATTGGTATGAATGTATATAGCCCCAAATTTAGTAGGACGCGGTGCTAAAATAAATAAATAAATAAATAAACGTTAGCCTCCCAGATAGGATTACATATGATAGTTATCAAACACAAAAAATATTGCTAGTGTTACAGGACCAACTCTACCTACGGTACAACACATACCCTTGCATGGGGCAGCTAGTTTTTTTTTTT
>CABFWB010001285.1:88319-113877 GCA_902151455.1 Timema bartmani
ACTCCAGTTTCCAATCAAACTTAGTTTTGCTATTACTATTAACAAAGCGCAAGGGCAAACATTGCAGGTAGCAGGGGTGCATTTGGAAATGCCATGTTTTTCCCATGGCCAGCTATATGTAGCCTGTTCGCGTGTGTCCAATGCCCAGAATTTGTATGTATTTGTGCCAAATGGAAGGACATACAACATAGTATATAGGAGCGTCCTAAAATAATGATATATTCTGTGCCCATGATTGCAACGGTCAAGAACAAGCGGAGTAAATAAGGGATTTTAATTAACTGTGGGTAAAATTTAAGATGGAGTAGGATCTTCCAATTCATGGCAAAGCATAACCTATGACTCTACTGACACACACTCCACTACTTCTTTTCTACTCCTACACTTAATCCTGATTTATATTGTGTAGGTTTTTTTTCTTTATCTCTACCTCTGTTGACTAACAACCTCAATATGTTCATCGTTTTTATTGTCATATTTCCTGTGTCAATCGACAAACTGAATTTATTGATAAAATCTACATTAACGCGAGCGAAACCGCGGGCAAAAGCTAGTTTACATATAAAGTATTACTCTTTTTTTATTCCTTACATGTCTTACTATTTGTACATTCAATACGCATATAATTACATTGGTAGGATAATATGAGTAAGGTAAAATTTTGCAGAAATACACTCACATTTGCATGTAGTAACAGTAGTAAATTATACAGGAAAACACATGGATATATTCAACCTGAATTCGAACTGTGACCCACTCATCAAACAAGGATAGATGAGAGTGACGCCTTGGTTAATTTGAATGTGTTGAACCAAGTTTGGTTAATCTTTCTGAAATCGATATTAAAATTGTAATGTTGTCATTAAAATCCACACCTCTATTTAAATCATTTCCAAGAGTCCAAAAACTAATTAACCTTCTTATATTTGTAATATAAAAACTTCTAAACTTGTTTTTTAATATAGAATGACAAAATTTGGATCCTCAACTAAGGCGGTAACTTCATTTCCTAACTTAATGACCTCGTTCAAAAGAGAGGTGAAGGAAGGAGAGGTTGAAAGGTAAAAAAAAAAAAGAGTAGAAAAGAATTCTCTTCATTATTCAAGTTCTGTACGGAACGTCCAGGGTCCCTGAGTAAACTACATTACTGTGCAAGTCGCTTGCCTTCCACCAAAGTTTGTTCCCGAGAAGAACAAGAGAGAGTAGGAAAAGAGAGATTTTGGCACAAGATGGGGGTGAAGGGAGTTAGTGGGCACCACAGCTTTGTGTACGTTTGGGGGAAAGAGGGTCCACTAGAGATGGGACTCACGTACTGTTTCTTTACCACCGATGTACGCGTATAAAGCCGTCTAGTGTAGGCCTACGTGTGTTTGTGTGTGTCCTATGTTAAGAGTCAAGTCCGAGGGGCTTGGACAGCTGTTAAAATGATAATTGAAATAAATGTATTCTCTTTGTTTTGTCTACTGTAGTATTACACTTATACAAACATAATTAGTAGTAGTTTTGTGAGTCGTAGACCTCACTCCCGCTATGTTCTTATCGTTACTACACTCTTAAAAGAATTATATTTGGATTTAAAGTTAAATTACCACTTATAATATTTCGTTGAACGCGTGTAGCTTTGACGAGTTATAGCTACAATGTAAAGAAAAATCTTTTGAGTGTATTGTTTTGGAGTTTATTCTAGAAATAAGCTAGTTTCTAAAAGTGGGTTAGTAGATTTCAATTTTACTGTCCACAGTAGATAAATAACTTGTTGCATCATAATAAATTAAACTTAATATCAAAACAAAGCCACATTTTATGTGTCTGATGATTTAATTAAAACTCTATTGAAATATTATTAACATTTATCTATATATAATTTTTCCATTTGGAGATTAAATGGTCAATACTTAAAATAAAAAGCTCCTTATAACATAAGTATTAACAGCAGAGTTAATGAAATATACGACTGTAATATAAATGAGGCCAACATCCCTTTTTTTATTTTAAAATAAAACGGTAGTACCCTACGATAAATTACACTATTAGTTACTATGTTGAGCTGACTCTAAGGGCCAGTTTCATAGTCAGATTTAGTACGCCTAAAGTGCGAGTTGATACTAAATACAGGACGACACCTACCTAGACCAAAATGGAATGGGCCAGTTTCGCATATGAAACTGGCCCATTCCATTCAATTTCAGGTAGGTGACGTCTTGTATTTAGTATAGCGCCGCACTTGAGGCGTACTAAATCTGACTATGAAACTGGCCCTATGAAACTGGCCCTAAGTGTTATATCTAGATATTTAAGGTTCGGTCACTGTTTGTTCATTTAGGATTTGAATTTGGGCATTCAATTGCACCATACTACACTGAAAATTGTGTATATTTAGATCAATTGGTAGTCTATTTACATTTTTAGTAATGCAAGATAATATGTTCATTTTATTCAACCTTGTTAGTTTCCAGAATCTCCGGGTCTAGTCCACTAATGAAATTTTGTATTAACACGGCGTTTTGTGAGGGTAGCTGAAGTTGGTTTAAACTATACCGCGCATAAGCATGTAACCCATAATAATAGTGAGATGTGGTGTTAAAAAAACTATACAGTTGATCTTTTAATATCACTCAGTACAACACTAACTATTCAAGTATAAAAGAAAATACATTTCAAATGTGAGCCATGTAGAACAGAATCTATGCATAGTCCTTCGAATTACGAACGATATAAAATAACTTAATTCTACTACATAATACCTTTTTTATTCCCATACCATCCCCCCCCACCCCCCTACTGTTACCAAGTATTACCAACCCTTTCTGGCTTATCCTCACACCCAGCAGATATTTAAGCCCCAAACTCTCCGTCACCGACAAACCCACCCAAACATGATTGACGTCTATGTGACCACTGATGCTTGTTTTTCACATCTAGATATAGCTTTGAATCGAACTAGGTTTGCCTAAAAGGTTTGTAAGTGTGGCTATTTATATTCTTGAGTTATTCATGTAAGTAGAAACGGATCCTTTTGGATGTGTATTTTTGTGTGTTTCAGAGCCAACTACTTGCTAAGGGAATTACAGCTGGTTTCATTTGACGATTCTATTTATGCACATCCAAGTCTTTCTGCTGTTCACCAAAGTGTGTTTAAATTATGTAATTAATTTAAATAATTTAATTTAATTAAACAATGTTTATATTTTTACAGAGCGAACTATTTGGTAGAAAGTCTACAACCAGTCTTGCTCCATTTGACGGTTCTCTTTATACACACTTAAGTCCTACTACTGCTCATAAAAGTGTATTTGCGTGAGTTGTTGCACTTCAAAGATATTAATTTGTTTTCAGAGCCAACTACTTGCTATGGGGACTACAGCCAGTCTGGTTCCATTTGATGAATCTCGTCTTGCACACTATAGCTTCCCTACTCTTCACCAAAGTTTGTTTACATGTGGTGAAGTTGCAACCTGGATTTGCTTGCTTTGCTGGCTTGATTTTCGCTGCACATCCTGTTCACACTGAAGCGGTAAGTTAACTCAGTATACAATTAATGTGTAACTGTTACTTTTCCATTTGGTTGGATTTATAGACACGACCATACTATTCAAAGTATTATCCATGGTTTCGTTTATTTCAATCGATTCAACGATAGAATGTTATAAATTCTAGAAAAGATGTGTACAATAAATATATAATAAACTTTAATATAATATGAAAAATTAAAAATATAACTTCTTGCATTTGTATGCAAATACTGTCACTCCAAAATAAATAGACCAATATTTACTAACCTTTTTGCCTTTTCCCTAATACTGTTAATATAAGCGCTTGACTTTAAATAAAGTGGACTGTACCACTTAGATTAAAACCAACACTGTAGGGTATAAACAAATATAGGCCCACAAGTAAATAATTGCTCAGAACAAAATCTGATTAAAAATAGAATAGTGTGATGGATTAAAATATTAAAATAAATATATGCTATGGTCTTTGTGAAAATTTGCCAAAACCTTAACAAAAGCGTTAGGCGAAATAAAAATAGCTCGGTCACTGGATTTTATTGTATTTTGTATTTCTCAACTATAGCATTATTTAATTTTCAGGTGAACTCCTTAAATTATCTGTTAAATTTTACCTGGGCCTTACTAATAAATAATTTTAATTTGGGTTAATATTTGTGTACTAATGAGATTTTATTTAAAGGCATTATTGTTTAATATTTTCAAACTAATTAACCTTATACTTTCATAACTCATTATCAAGTATGGCTAGTTATACATCCACTTTTTACTAATACGATTATTATTACATGTGGCTTGAAGTGTTATTTGCCCCTAAACTTTAATAGAAAGAAGAAAACAAGATTTTTAAGATATTTAAAAATAAAATAAATGGGATATGCCATAATGGTTTATTTAACCTTTATAAAATTTAGGTTCTAAGGAAATAGGTTCGTCAGCATTTAGTTCAAGTTTAAACTAAAAAATGAACAATTAAATTCGCTGTAGGATGTATAATGTATATGCTAGTAGACTACTTAAACACATTTGATAATTAATTTTTTGATTCCCATCTTTACCAATTATTTTTAAGAGAGTAGTAATAGTAGCCAAACTATGTCAAGTGTTTAAAGATAAAGTACTAAGATGAATGGTCGAAGAATCTCAGCAATTTAGAAATTTAGATGTGTCGTTTCCTTTAAAGTTACTACTAATAAATATATTAAAATATTTCTTATTTGAGATATTACACCAGTAAGGTTTTATAAAATCTAGATTTACCAATTTGAATACACGTCAAAGCATGAAAATGCTGCCCTTCCATCTCAAGTCATGTAAAAAAAATACAGTTATAAGTGGGACAATTCAAACCACCTTAAGCTCAAAATCCAAATTTAAGGCTATAAATCCAAAACTTATCTTTTATCAATATTCAAATTCACTTTGTAATATTTTGAAAAAATTAAAGTGTATTGTAAAACCTAAAAAAATTGTATATTTCAAATCAATGTTAATAAACTAGAATGATTATTCGTTTACTCGAGATCAATAAATTTAAAATAATAAAATCACTGAATCTTATTAAAGGAAACCAAATTCCTTGAATCACGTATTTTAGTAATAAAATACTATCCTTTAAAGTTTAAAGCCTAGCTCGCATTTGCAGTTTGCTCATAAAAATAACTTTTCAAGAAATTTTTTAAAATTCAAATTAAAAACATATTAGTAAAAGTCCACACGCTAACATTAAATACAAAATAATAATTTAAGCAAGTAAAGTATATTTTTAAGAAATATGATTTCTTTTGAAGATTATCCCTTTTTGACTTGCCCTGTATATCCTTACTTCGTGGCTAATAAACAGATTTATGAAATTAAATAATAACTATATATAATTTTTGCCGCCCTTCCGAATCTGCCTCCTTAGGCAACTCCCTTTATCATATCCCTCTTCCACCCACCACCTTAAAACCAGCCCCTAATACACTGTGTCTAAATAGAAACCAGAAAGAAGGCATTTATTTAAACTGACTTCATCAACCCGCTTCTGTGGCCGCGTGGTCTAACGTGTTAATCTCATATTGGACTAGACTGCCGAGGACGGGGGCTGGGTGCACTGAGGGTGGCTTACCTAAATGGCTCTCTGCACTCCCTCTACGAAAATGCGGGTGAATTTCCTTTAAATGACGCCTTCGCAATCCCTAACAAATTAATGTAATTAGTACATAGGCGTATAACCTGAACAGATAAGACGCTTTGCTAAAAAAAACTGACTGCATCGATTATTAATTAATATTAGGTCAGAGATATAGTGTATTCGTTACAATACTTGACCTTGATATTATGAAAATTTTTTGCGTTTTATATATTCTTGAGGTAAAAAAGTATAACTGTTAACTTTGCCTACCCCTTATTATGTCCATCTGAGTGTCTGTCTACACCTGAAACTGTTCGATTAATTTGGTTCTTTCAGGTATTATATATAGGTTTTATACGGTTGAGATAGAGCCCAGGGGGTGACCTGGTGGTCTAGGGGTAAGGTGCCAGACTTCTGTGCTGGGGGTCCGGGGTTCAATCCTCGGTCCCATCACAGATTTATCTGATTACCAAACCCTTCCTTCACCTCTGACAAGACGTGTATTAATCACAACTTGTGAATATGAGGAATAGCCAGGCCTCCACCGTGGTTCGGATTCCACGTTAAACTGTAGGTCCTCCATTTCATCGCATAATCACCCTACCATTACACATTAACGTAAGTGCGTATAACCCGAACGGGTAGTATGACGCGGTGCTAGTAATAATAATAATGATAGAGCCCAGAAGATTAATTCAAGGATTTTGTTCAAAATGAAAGTGTAAATAGTTTATTTAGTGATAAATGTCACTTTATGCTTATTTTTCGAAGACGTTTATTATTTTTTGATATTCATAATTGATCGAATATGGCTTAAACGATTTTATTAAAAATAACTATTCAGAAAGGGTTTTACATGATAATTGGTAAAGTATTTTTTACCAAAAAATAATTTACTGTTATTAATATTTTTCCAGAAAAATATATTTGAAAACTTGATTTTCTTAAAAGAGACTGCTCTAATATTTTTTTAGTGTTATATTTAATGAGTAGCAAAAAAATCGTTTCTTACAAAATACTATTCAAGAGTGATTTACTTATAAAAGTTGTTTGGATTTATAGTACATTATATGAGAAAGTATATTCAAATCAGAGGATTAATTTATTTTATCACTAAGTAAATTATAGTGCATATTTTCTCAAATGTACGTGTTTCGTTTTGTTTTCATTGCATTGACAGGTTAAGAAACTGTAAAAATATTTGGTCACTTAACTGATATCAAAGCACACGATCATGTAGTATACTTTTGTTTAAAGATTTTAAACACTGAATAATAAGTTTAGCTAAGAAATTTGGTATTTCCAAGTGTATGTTGATAAAATTATAAAAATGTATTATTAGTAAACCATTGATTTGAATTTGAGAATATTTTATTTAATATTAATAAAAATTATTCTATCATCCACAAGTAAAAATATAAATTAATTATTCTTTTGTAAAAAAAAATATTTTACTATACATTCGTGTGAAAATTGATTCAAAATATATTATACTGCTGAGTAAATTTTTTATGATGGTTTATAAAGTACTACTTATATTATAAATACCGGTATTCAAATCTCACATCCTTGGAACATTTTTCTCACACTAGAAGTTGTAATGCTAATATTATTCCATAGCTATTACCACCCCTCCAATAATGTAAGTGTTACGCTATCACCATTCCAAGACTGTTATGCGGACCGTTTCCAAAATTACTTTTCTTTCTCTTGTTTGTGCTCATTTCTCGCATTCGGTGTCACCGGGGTACACATTCCCCGCCACAATATGGCCCCATTTGAACAAGTGAGGTTGACGATAGTGCACCACCACCCCTCCATCAGTTCATTATCTTCTTCCTCCCGACCCACCCATCCCTTTTCTGAGCCATTTCTACAACCACCCTCCTTTACATGCATAATTCAAAGATACTCCCCTTTTCATCCCTACGTCTCCTTTTACTAAAACTCAACTAGTGTATGTTACCACGCCTTGCACCTTCCATCCTCTCCCTTTTAACCTCTGTCGACGTTCGTCAGCGCTTCGCTATTAATTACAAGATACAGTTCTTACGCGGCGATGTTGTATTCTTGTATAAGGGTGAGCGACATAGGACCCCCTTTTCACCCCCTCCACACCCATCCTGCACATTTAATTATTCTATTTATTATATCACGTAGAAAGTTCAAGGTTAAAGTGTGATCTAAAAAGGGACGCGAGTTATGGTAAGTATCTCTTGCAATTTTTATAGCAAAAACATTTTTGGTTTTAGCCAAAATAGGCCAATTATTTCTAAAGTTGATAAATTCAGTTTATATTTCTACACAAAATAATCTCAAAAGTTCTTGAGTTATGTCATAAGCATCGTGGAATTTGAATGAATAATTTTTAAATTAAAAAAAGATTTGAACCAAAATATTCTCAACTTCTTCGATACTCGTAACAAATAATCATAAATTTTTGATATTAATTTATGTAGAAAATTTTTCTTTTGGTATATTTTTGTGTGTGCGGCAATAATATTTCAAATTCCTAATGTCATTGAGTAATTAAGTACTTAAATGAAACAAAGTATCTAATAAAGAAACATTCTATTTATTTTGGTCAAAGGTTTTTTTCTTATAAAAATCACGAAAATATTTAACTTGAATCGTATTCCTTTACACTTTTATGAGAGACGACTTAAGCATAAAAATAGGCTACATAAAAAAAGTCAACAACCATAATATTTTATTAAACATTAAAACTAGGCTCTAAATTTAACCAAAAAAAATTTAACGGCTATATATTTCTATTGATTATAGTTTACTGTGTAATAGTATTTTTAAAATATATAATTTTTGGGACTGGGATAAAAAGTATGATAAAAAAATTCACCTCACATGGGAGGAAGGAGGTAAATCACATTAAGTGTGAACTGTTTAGTTTATTTTTACTTAAAAAAACTGAGATTAACAGCCGGGGGGGTTTGTTGTGTTGACCACATGACATCCTTTATCCGCAAAGGTTGGCACTATCGTCGCTAACGGTGGCGCGGCAGCCGCTCGGTCGGTATAGCTCACTTGTGGGCTCACACCATGGAGTATCAAGACTTACTAGGCTACCTGTTCATATTCTGTGTAATTGAGCCCAGGAAAGTAGAATTTATAGGAAATATATTGGCATTTTCTTGGGGAACAATTTATGAAATAAACCCACATAGTGTACTTAGCTGAAATATAAAACGACAACTCTACGTCACTGGAAAACCAAACCAAACGAGACTGATGCCTTTGCCTATGCACTCACAGCTACAGGTATTTCGGTTGATACCGAATGCTATTCAAAAAGTGACTTACCTTATATATACCTAACATTCAAACAATTAAACAAACATTTAATCCTTTCGATCAAAGTACAAACATATTTTGTTAAATATAACATTTGTATGAATCTATTTGAAAATACAAACACAATTACTAGCGATTAAATACTCTACCATATTTCTAAAGATTTTTTTTATTTTAGAGGTACAGTATCTATCAAAAGTGATACCTGCAGATTACATGTTTTGGAATATAAGAATATAAATACAGTTTTAGGAGCTCATGTAACTCAACATTTTCTTCCTATCTGAATCGAAGTATAACTGTTAAATTAACAGTTAAATATTTATTAGATCGCTATAGAAGTATGTTTTAGAGCAACTCAAAAGTAACCTTTGTTTTGACGAGTTTTTAAACCTCACAGAAATTAAATTCACAAATCAGTTTAATAAATATTTTTAGTTGAATTAATGTCAAGTGTAAATTATATTTTAAGGAGAGCCGTACTAATTAAATAACGCGTATTATGTTTTGTCTTTTTGCGGGATATATAACAGTATTCTATAAAATTCAACATACAAACATCAATAAATTTATCATAAGTGATGAAGAAAGACCTACTCTAATATTGATAGTATAATATATAATTTAAAAAAATTGAATAATATATATCTATTTTATTTTATTTTAATTTATTCTATAAAAATTCCTTTTATTTTTACTTACTGTACACATATATATAGACAATAAAACACCCTCATAATAAATATACATATATAGAAATATTTATTTAATGTAACATTAACATTTACTTACACAACCTAACTTCTTAAAATTCTTCATATATTTATAATTACATATAATATTTAAGTTATATATAAATACATATTATATATTAATGCATATAATATGTAAATATAGGTTAATACTTATATTGTTATTAATTATATCATTTAGGTGACCTGGCGGTCTAGGGGTAAGGTGTCAGACCTCTGTGCTGAGGGTCCGGGGTTCAATCCTTGGTCTCGGCACAGATTTATCTGATTGCCAAACCCTTCCTTCACCTCTGACAAGACGTGTATTAATCACAACTACTGAATGTGGGGAATTCCAGGCCTCCACCGTGGTTCGGATCCCACGTTAAACTGTAGGTCCTCCATTTCATCTCATAATCACCCTACCATTACACATTAGCATAAGTGCGTACAACCCGAATGGGTAGTAAGACGCGGTGCTAATAATAATAAAAATAATAATAATAATAATTATTATTATTATTATTATATATCATTTAGTATCATACCAATGCTAAGAGCATTTACTTGCTAGAGAAAATATTACTATTTTAATGAAATAGTTTCAAGTATTAAACATACCAGTATTTATTATAATAAAGGCTTTGTAAAAAATAATATTTAAACGATGCTTACAATTATTTTTAGTTAAATTTCTAATCTCCATGTCCATATTTTGTGTAATTTTCTTCCATCGCGTCTTACTGTCAGTCCTGTATATTCGTATATATACACACTTATGAGCTATAGATGATTAGATTATTGAGGAAATGTACACACTTTGCTCAATAAAGCTACGCGGAAATAATTCAAAATCAAATGGAGTATATTGAAAAAAGAATTAGATATTCAATATGTTTATAAGTTGAGCTTTCGGGATGCTCTCATCTAATTCGAGTATTAACGTTAAGTTTTACAATGATAATAAGTGTAATATACTTTACCTTTTTTTTACACAGCGTCTCACTAATCTTTTAGCTTATACACTTATATACTATTTACTCTAATCGTTTTAAGGATTAGGAAGGCTATATTTTGTCTGAAGTGTACTCGCATTTATGTGGAGGGAGAGTGTAAAACAATATTTAATAAAAACCACCCTCAGTACATCCGACCAAGATTCGAACTTCAATCTCGCTGTCAACGGCAGTCTAGTGTACTGTGAGACCAAGCGGTCACAAAATCAGGTCACTTGACTATGGATCTGACCAATAGTTTAAAGTTCTGATACTTAGCTATAAATGACAAAATTCATCAAGAGTATAGAAAAAATTGTTAAAAGAAAACAAACTACGATTGACAATTTAACTGACAAAACACCCGCAAGAATAGTTAACTGATAAGGACGCTAGTCTTTCCCTGTTCTATTTTATTATAATAGGGAAGACAGGGTTTTATTTTCTGATTGGCTTACAAATGGTTTTCCCTAATTATTTTACCAATCTATCTTCATGAAAATGTGTGTACATATTTTTCTAAAATTATCTCTTCATAAATTTTACTTTTTAAATATTTATGTACACATATCCCGAGTGGGTGATAAGACGTAGTGTATAAAAAAACACTGAATAATATATTACAAATATTTATAGAAATATTACTAGCAATTTAAAAATAGTATATGATAAGATTTGAAGATAGTGATGAGACGGCTATAAATAATATTACTTCACTATATATGAGTTTATATTTTTCTATAGAACTATTTTGACACAAAAATTTCTATTCCTAATGTCGCTATTATCAAAATAAATCTTTTTTCTAGTTTTTTGGTTTCCTTAAATTATTTCTAACGATGTCTACACTTGCAGATATACCAACTAAAATGCGACCTAAGTGACTGGTGTGTTAAACGACTTTGTTTAGTAGTTATTCCTTCCTCTTCCCCCTATGACGTCTTGAAAACATTCACACTTAGGCGGAAAAAAAAAATGTTCTGTCCTTACTCTAGTCTATCTTCTACTTGGCCTGTTTCAAATGGTCTCGAAAGAACGGAATACCCCTTGTAAGGGAAGCCATCTCTGGAAGAACTGACTTGTCGAGGGAAAGGAAGGGTAGAGTGATAAGAATTACAAGTAAAAAAAGAGGGGTGGTGATGGTGGTGGTGGTAGTAGTAGTAGAGAGACGAATGAAATGAAAGGAAGTCGAAGGAAAAGACAAGGAATTCCCATGCAGTCAAGAGTTGGACGACTTAAGGGGCGTGAGGTGACTAAAGAAAAGAAGTAGTATTTGAGAGTGAAATAAAACAAAATTGAAGTTAGGAGTGTTCCAAGAGTTAAATGGACAGATATTGGATATCGGGTATTCTTCCTCCTTCCTCTCTGATAATAGCTGAGGGAAATATAACGTCACTGACTAAAGTCATCGATCACTAAGGTGTCACAATGTAGAAATGGAAATGTTTAAACTTAGCTCTCAATAAATGAATTGAAAATTTATCACGTATTTTTATAATCGATTTAAGAAACTATTTTTAATTGGTAATGAGGTTAAAATTTCAGTTCTTTGTTATTTAATTTGATTTATTAGTTATATTGATCGCTTTGCCAGAATTGTATTAGATATCCATAATATTGGTATTGAGTCAAAAGTAGAGCCCTACACTTATGTTTTTATTACTGCCCCATCCTATGATGTTCCCCATTAGAAGTTGGATAAAAGTTCTAAAATACTTCAATTCATGGATTTTGTCATATTCTCTTGGATATATACAATACAGTGGTATAGTTAGTTTTTGGTATGTTTAGTTTTTGTTGCACTAAAATTTTCCAAAACATGTCTATTTTCATCCGTTTTGCAAATATGTTTTGACAAACATCAGTAACCACTTTCCAAAGTAATAAAACTTGTTTGTTAAATTAATTAACTTGTAAATTTTAAAATTGTATTTTCAACTGTTATAATATACTTAGTTACCTAATATGCCTATCTTTAACCAGGAAGCTAGACATATAACCCCGGCCACGACCACAAAGTAAAGATTCTCAACAAAAATTGTTTCCAGCCTTTATTTAAGATTAAAGATATCATGTTTTACCACAGTTAAACTTTTATTCATACTCAGTTGAATTTATAAATCTAGGTAGCTAAAATCCCATGATAGCTTTAATGTTTACAATCAAAATAATTGTAGTATTGTATTTAAATAGTTACCTCTATCCATGTGATAGTTTCGTTGGACACACACTACTGGATTGAACACCCAGAAATCCCATATTATTTAAGAAGTGGTCTGTAATATATATTTGTAAGAAGGTA
Source organism: Timema bartmani (assembly GCA_902151455.1). Classification (NCBI taxonomy): domain Eukaryota; kingdom Metazoa; phylum Arthropoda; class Insecta; order Phasmatodea; family Timematidae; genus Timema; species Timema bartmani. The sequence goes on from CABFWB010001285.1 coordinate 101,282, forward strand.
CATAAAAGGTGGATAAAAAACTTATCAAGGGCAAAGAGCATAATATGGTTGTTACAATGAAAATAAGAACACAGTTCACACTTTACATTGCTGCCACTGGACAAAGAGGTATTGGATGACTATTTAAGAGGATTTATCGTCACCCCCCAGTCCTCCAACCTAGGTTTCATTCTATCGGAACTCTACAGGGAGGAATGTGAAACGTATAAGGCAACTTCCTAAAAGTGGAAACAAAAAAAAACACAAAATGGAGAAAAAAGAAATTGGTAAAGAAAGATAGGACACTTAGATAGGATTATGTAAGGAAGTGTTTTTTTTTTCAGAATATGGCACGTGCCATAATGGAGTTTAATGATGTCAAAATATCCAATTTTGTTTAGAAAACTAATTTTTAAAGTTTTATTACTAAAAAATACCCACAAAGTAGGGAGATCAATGTATTTTCAACGACATTTATTGAGAAGTGTCAAAGTTTCGAGATCAAATAAAAGATGAGAAACATAGATTTAGACTTTTTCACACAAATAAAGTAATATTTAAGCAATAATACAAAATAAAGTTTTGAGATAATTGAGAGACCCACTTCAGTGGTCGAATAGTCTAATGCGTCAATCTCATATTAGACTGGACTGCAGATAGTGGTACCATAGTTTGAGGATGTTTTGTTTAAGTTCTCACTAAACAAGAGAGATCAGAATATTGTATTGTTTACCCTCCTCCTAAGCAGATGGATGCCATGGTATCACTGATTTAACCCTTCTTATAGAGTATAAACATGAATTTATTAATTATTAAACAAGTGAATATGTTAAATGTAAGGAAATATCACCTATACAAGGGACAAACTTAATTTTAGTCCATGACAGTGCCAGACCCTAAATGGGTACTTCTTACGTCACCCTGCTCCAAAATGATTCTTTTACCCTTTGTCAGACTGAACCATAATCAACTTATCAAAGACGACGATTTCTTTTCTGCCAATATCTGTGAAATATCTTTGCAATCCTTTTACCAGTTTATTCCTCCTGATACTCCTCCTTTAGCCATTATGAAGAGATCATTAACTAAAAACTTATTCTAAAATCAAAAACTTTTTTTTAACATCCCATCAATTTAATATGATAAATAGACCCACATGTTATGTATAGTTCAATTTTCATATTGAGAACCTTATCTGACGGCTAGAAAAGCTGTTAGATATACTTTAACGTATAATTACGTTAAATCATGTGATTAACATGCAGCTGTCACTTTTGATAGCTACTACCATAACCTATAAAATAACACTAATGAAACAGTAAAAGCAAATCAATGTTGACTTTAAAAAAAAATCATATTTTCTAACATATCCACTCCTATGTGTGTGTTATAAGTATGCCTTTCTTGCTTGTTTGTTTTATTACAGTGTAGTGGACATTAGTAAGGCCTGGTGCATTGGGTAGAATTTTTCACTGATATAGTGAGATGTTGGTGGAAACTAACCTCTAAGAGAAGTATGATGTGGTCATTCTTTATAATATTTTACTATATTATTAGTCGTTTTATGTATATATTGAAAATATCTATCATTTCACATGATTTGACATATTAATTTGTGAAAGTAAATCTAGTACCTTTTATAGCTGTTAGATATGTTTATTCTTTTGGAAATTTTATTAGTTAGCACCACTTCTTGCTACCCATTCGGGTTATATAGTTTAAAAAATATTGAATTATGATTTAATTATTCGTTTTATTGGCATATGGGTGCTTTTGACTTCAATTGATTTCAGCCCACTTTTGGCCTAAGGCCAACTCTAAACAGAGCTTAGGCCTACTCAAAAAATAAGATTGAAAACCCGCCACCATCAGCCATTTTAATTTTCAATTTCCTCAATATTAGTGAAAACATTATATAATAAACCATATTTACAGAATCAGTTTTGGAGTAAAACATTAATTATTTTAAAATATATGATTTTAAATACAAAATATGATTACGAATCATATTTAGTACCATGTCTATTATTTATTTTGATTGTATTTTGAAATGAAGAAAATAAGAATGATCTATATAAAGAACTGCATTGGAAAGAAGATGAAAGACTAATTTTTTGAAGAAAAATGTATATTTATTCTATTAATATATATAATTTTGGATAGATAGTATTGTATCATATATTGAATTATGACTGGCATTCACGTTCATTCGGGGGGAAAGCATCTCAACATTTTATTTCATAACCGCAAGCCCAGAGAAGAACGAACGCAATATTTGAAAAGAAATAAAGAAAATAGTCTGGGAGGAAGAGTAGACGTAGGATGTGGATGCTTGGAATGACAAGAGTGGGATCAGAATAAGAGAAATGGTGGAGTGGTGACCTAGATTACAGGCGCACACACAGGGTTCAGTTTAAAGTTTTTTATTTTTTTTAGGGAGTTTGTTTAAGGGTAAAGGGGTTGGACGTGGGGGTAAAAAGGTGGATGGGAGGGGGTTAAAGGAAGAGGGGAGCTATGTGACGAGTGAACTAAAGGAACGAAGTCAAGATAAGATGCAAAAGCTCCAATGGAAACACATCCCCCTATGTTTATAGAAAGCTAGTTTTTATTATTATTATTATTATTATTATTATTATTATTATTAGTAGTAGTAGTAGTAGTAGTAGTAGTAGTAGTAGTAGTAGTAGTAGTAGTAGTAGTAGTAGTAGTAGTAGTAGTATTCGTTTGATAGCGCATGCTCTAATCGATTGGAACATCTTATGTAGACTGGCTCTCCACTTAAGTATTTCTAAAATATAGAATCTAAATAAAAGCACGATTTGTTATCTAGAAATATCAATATTTTTTTGAGTTTTTATTTTGTCAATCATCACAAGAGCTATAAAATAATAACTCTTATCATAGGGCACTTGGACTAAAAGTAGAGCCCGTCTCGTCTGGTTTTCCGGCAAAGGGGAGGTTTAGTTTCGAATCTTGGACGAGTGTATTGAAGTGGATTTTACAAAATGGTTTCCCGCTCACCCTCCACTCAATTGCGGGTACGTTCCCTTTAAGTTAGACCTTTCTTAGTTCCTTATTAATGACATAATAATCGCTTTCCTCAGACACAATATATTTTTGAGAGTTAAATTTGATTCTGAATAAATGATATCTATATCTTAATAAACAAGTATTGCAACTTTTAATATTGATATTGCGTGATGTGTATAGTGTACATACATCCCCATTATTAATGTAACTCAAAGATAAGCTGTGTTTTTTTATAGCTACCAAAATCGGTGATATAATGGTATAAAGTGTTAATCTCTCTATTAAAGTGTGTTGCCTTTGATGGCGAGTTTATAAGTTTAATCTCGGTTGCGTGAAATAGCGTTAGTTGTTCCATCTTCTCTTTAAGCTAACTTGGATACATTCAACTCTTTTAAAACTACCCATCTCACTAATAACCTTTGGATGAAGTAGTTAATTACTATAGTTTAAGCACAGTATAAATTAATTTTATATCCATGATAAATTGTATTCTTGAAACTTTGGTCCACCTTTGTTCCATATGGCATACGGATTTAAATCAATTAAGATTATCATGTTGAATTTTGTAGACTAGTTCCAAAGTTCGGGAACGAGTGAGAATACAAACACGATACACTTTATTAAACAGCTATCTTCTATATTTTTTTATTATTTTTCGCACAGCATCTTTCCTTCATTTCAGTCTATCCGTAATTAATAACACTAAAGAAATAAGGATTATGTAGGTATAATTCAACACCTTTTCTAAGTCGACAGCGTGTCTTTATATTGAGCCAAGGGTCCCGGATTCCATTCCTGGAATGATTGAAAACGTTATCGTTGGTTGAATGTGGATTTACCTTTTAATAGCGATGAATTAATGGTCGGGGAGGGGCTTATGTGTCTGTTCTAGATTTAAGTTAGTTAATAAGTCATATGCTAATATAATCAGGTGGTTTAGAAAATGCATTTTTTAAATATTAGGAAAGTATAATTTATAGCAAATATAGCGGCAAGAGCGTATACAAAAGCTTAGGAAATAAACTCCCCTATAAACACTTAACCTGTATTCAAACCCCAAACTCTTTCTTAATAGTAAACCAGACAAGACGATCTAAGTCTACGTGTGCATCGACGCTGGTGTCTTCTATTGAACAGAAAATTAATTAAAATTCGTCCATACGTCAATGTTATATACAATCTGTTCTTAGATGATTATGGTACTTCATTAGATATAGTCGATGACTAAAACAAAATAAATCCATTTTTATTTCTTCTTTGCCAAGCATTTCTCTCTTGATTTCTTTCCTGACGCTCTTTCTTCCCTTTACTTATAATATATCTTCTTTGTTACGTATATCTATTTTGTTATATTGCGTGTCGCTCTCTCTTTTCCCCTCCAACCACTTCCTACATTCCATGGCGTAGCAGAAATACTGACGTTGCTTAGGGTGGACTCAGCCTTGTCTTGGCTGACATAAAGACATGAGTTTCTACTCAAACATCTACTTGTTCCCAAAATACAGGAACACCATAACTACAACCTCCCCTCTAACCCCCTTTACACTTCTAAAACTATGTTCACACTAAAACACAAACACATGAAGGAATACTCGAGCTATTAACATTCAAGATAAATAAAATGTATTAAAAGTACTGGTTATCTAGTAGATAAATTCAAAAAGTTATGGCATACATGGAATATATGTTAGTGTTATTTATTAGTCATAATATGTGAATTAAATTTGATCCATTTAAAATAAATTTTAAGTCTAGTTATTATTCAAATGGTGTGTAACATCCCACGTTAAGTTAATTATCACAACGAAAATCAAATTAATAGAATCAGAAAATGGCCATCAGTATGCTACGCTTCTAAATTAACATTTATTTCATATATTAAGTGTTTTCTACCTCACTTCACGTTATAGTATGGAAAAGTAATTTTGTTTGCTCACTTCCCTCAATGTATATATAATTTTAATTAATTTACTATTACTTATAATACATCCTTACTTATTTGCGTACTATTTATATATCACCACAAAAGTCAAAGCACTTCATTACATTGCTTTGAGTGTCTGAAAAACTTCTTTATTTTTTAATAAATTGCCACATTTAGAAATTATATTCCAATTTTTGTACGAATGGACTATTTTGACAGGTAGAAAAGCTACTAGCTATACTTACACGATTATATTTATATTAAAGTCATATTATCCGCAGCTGTCACTTTTGATATATACAATTAATTATATAAAATAACACTAAAATATAGTAAAATATTATCAATGTTGTTTGCCAAAATAAATTAGTATTTTCTAAAAGGTGCTCTAAATTTGTAGTCACAATAAAAGCAAGAGTAAGCTGTTAATCGCTTATTTTCCAAGGGGTAGGAATTAGATGGTAGCTTATAGGATGTGTAACGACATGGCATTAAACTTTTAAGTTCTTAATGCCATAGATTAAGCAATTAAGTAATCAAGCAACTATGGACACAGAATTGTAAAACATGGTGAAAACATCGAATGTGTAAATTAACCTGAGGCTACAAACAAGTAAACACCAGACCCACAGCCTCTAGGTAAATATAGCTGCACTCTGTGGAAGAGCTTGAGTCTTTCAACACGGGTAGCGCTAGGTGCAGTTATTTAAAAAAAAAAAATCTAGTTTTAAACATGGTTTTACTAGAGGGAGAACAGAAATATCCATCTCGAGTCAATCGGCCAGCTTCCAAAATACTAGGTTCAGCTCACTCTTCACAAAATAATAATTCACAAAGAGCTCATGCAGACTGAACATTACGAATAAAATGGTAAATTTATGACAATCATGTAGAGAGTGAATCGTTTCTCAACTGCACATTTGAAAGTGTTTTTATCACCAAGCAGTGACTAGCGAAACCCAGTGTTGATGAACTCAACCTGGCCCAAGGAGTGCAGCGAGACTTCCGTAAGGCTGAGGATCTGGTGTATACCTGGTCTGTGCCTCAGGTTCACCAGGGTAATATTCAAACCTAGACTCCCTCTCAGTGGTAATTCATTATAGTGACAGTCTGACTACTTAGATCGTGTGAACAGTGGTGTGGATTTACACTCTCATGGTTTTGTTTTGAAAACCATTCAACGAGATATTGTAGAGTTGAAATCCTTCAAACACTTATTGCATCAACAAAATAACAAATTAGAGGGAGTGCGGACCAAACAACCGGCTCATATAGGCTGGTCTGATGTACATATGTAGGCAGGGTTTCAAGTCCCAACAAGGAAAATTGAAGGTGGAATCTCCTGACTAGGATTCTATTCTTCCATCTTTTGCGAAGTTTACCCCGTAAGGGTAAAATAAGAAGGTTCAAATTCATCAAAATGCACTGATGTATTTTTTGAATAAGTGGACATAAATCCTTGAAATTAAATACTAAGATTTCCTTCTAATATTGGGTTATATTTTTTTGAGAATTTTTCAAATTTCAGCCCCTAAAAAGGTGAGAAGCAGCAGAAAGATGTGCGATTCACTGATATACTCATCACCGTATTTCGCCAACCCCTGTACCTGGAAACCTGAAATTTTGATTGGCAGGAACTTAACAGGGTTGACCCATTTAATCAATAAAATCTTACATTGGGAAATTTTAAAATGGAGTTCTAAGAAATGGGAGGCATATATTTTGAAAACACTTTTCAGACTAGAGAGAAAATTACAACTTGGTAGAAAGGAATAGAGTCAAATTAATATAGCCCAATTGATCCTAAAAACTTTAATCTATGGGAGTGAACTGAATAAAAGGGGTTAGTGGTGCTCCAAATTTCAAAAACTAATAACAAACATTTACTTCCCAGTTTAGTAGAAAACTGAAATTTGGCAGGAAAGTAAAAATACCCCTCCAAATAAATATTAAGTACCGAAAATGTTAATTTTTTAACTAGGACTTTGGGAAACATGAAACCCTCTTGTTGTTTGCGTGATGTGTGTTGATGAAACCCTTTTAGCCACTTGGTGCTGGTTTCGGTTATTTTACAATCAGAGGTGATCCAAATAAAGAGCAATGTCTGATACCGCTCTTTGGAATCATGTGCAAACAACCACTATGATGTTTGATTAACAGAATTCAAGTTAAAAGTTAAGTGAGGGGAGTTGAAATGTCGTCCCGCACGCGTGGAAACCAGAGAGTAAGACCACGTGACCTGTCCTCTAGCGCCACACACGTTGGGCCCAGAGATCAAGACTGCGCGGTGACGGTAGAGTGACATCATACTCTACATATAGGAGGGGGCTCCTAATAGAAAGTAAACTTTTAAATGTGTTGGGAAATTTAAATTTAACAAGCTGGTAGAATAACAAATCCAGATAACGTAATTTGTAATAAAATTCGAAATTTCCAAATAGTAGTTGCTTAACTGGAAAAGAAGCTGTGGTATGGGTTGGGTTACAATTTCTAAAACAAATAAATACAACTACTTTTCCCTGTTTCTTGGATCTTAAAATCGGCAAGAAGGTGTAAAGAACAATCCAAACAACCATTAAAGACCTAAGTTTTTAAATGGAGAAAATGTATAGCCTATATGCTAAAAAAATTCCTTTTTAATGAGACAAAAAATTGAAATTTTTCAGGGAGAGATTATTCAAATAGTAAAATAACTTTTAAATATTTGTTATTAAGATAGGTGACTGATGAAATGTTTTTTTTTTTAATTTCCAAAACTAACATAAAAAACTTTTGGTGTTGTAAAAAATTGAAATTTGTCAGGAGGGTATAAGAACCACTCCAACAGTTAAGGTTTGATCCTTAAATTTTCAAAACGAAGAACAACTAAAAGGGGAAGAGGGGGGGGGGTTAATATATTATGTTTACTTTTGAACCTTTTTGCTATTTTTTACTGTTTTTGCCCTAAATTATTGTCTTAGGCAAATGCAAGCACTTCTTCCTAGTATGAACATATAATAAAAGTGAATAGATAGGACTAATAGTGACACATAAATAATGTTTACTTCTGCAATCCAGTAGTTTCAAAACTAAACCAGACTTAAGATATAAATATATAGTCATCAAATACCCTTGGATTCACATACAATTTAAATTAGATTTACCTTTGAAAAGTCTAGTGTGGAATTAATGTATTTGAGTTAAGGCCCATAATTTTTCAAATATTCAAACAAAAAATTAGTCTAGCCAAAGTAATTTAAATATTGCTAGGGTGGATACAATAAGTTTAGTTTTTTGACACATTATTCTTCAAGAGCATCATGGAATTTTACCAGAAACGTTTTAATAGAGATAACGCAGTTTTAATTAAATATGTTAAAACACGAATGGGATTATTATATTAAGAAAATTGAAATAAACGAATACTGAAGAAATATTTGACATATTTGGTCCAGATAAATAGTTATTTAGTAAAAAACTGAAAAATTAAGAAATTAATTTACGTTCCCTTCCATACCACTTAAAATGTAATGTATTCCAGAATTATCAATCAAATTAAAATATTTATTAATTTCAAGTAGGAAGAAAACATAAACAAATTAGGAAAAGGAAAAAAATATGATATAAACTTTTAAAAAAACTAAGAAATTAATTCACGTTCCCTTCCATAACACTTTAAAATGTAATGTATTTCAGAATTAACAATCAAATAAAAATATTTATTAATTTCAAGAAGGAAGAAAACAGAAACAAACTAGGAAAAGGAAAAAATGTAATAAAAACTTATATTTGGAAAAAATATAATTGATAAATAATTTTTCTAATGATATTTATTTGATAATATAGAATAACTTACCATCGCACCTTTGTGTTTGCCAGTATAAATTTAAACATAAATATATAAAAACAGACTATGTTACCAATACAGTAAGTAATTTTTCATAACAAAAGCCTTCTCAGAAAAAAACTATTGATTTCCTACATGGAATTCTATCAGAAACCATATTGAATTATTTATGGAGTGTCTTTAGCTTAGACTCGAATATCTGATTGCTCCCATTTTCTGACTCATTGACATTGGAGTCGTGCAAGCGACTTTTCTCTACTAAACCAAAAGTTTTTTTTCCACATTCCCTCCAACAACGATTTATCTAGACAAAGAATCCCCTAAAAGAATACCTTATTTTGCAGAAATAAAGCTTTTTAGCCCTTTCAGATGTGAATGAATGGTTAACGCTCTCATTTAAATGTTTTGTGTTTGTGACAAAGACTAGAATTTCTATGAAATCACATAAATTGAAGCCTTCAAGGTATTTGTTTCACTTTGAATGTATTTTTCTTATCGTTGATAAGAACGATTACTTTTTTTAAAGTGAATATTTTTAACAAAAGTGATGCTATTATATTTGGCCTCAGTAAAATAAACTTCAGCCTTATACCAAATAGCAATTAATAGTTCTGAATTGATACATGAAATTCTATACACAATTTGACTAGCAGTTCACTAATTAATATTTAATTGATAAAATATAAGTCATGCATTTTACCAAAATGACCCGGTGGTCTAGGTGTTGGGGATCCGAGGTTCAATCCACGGTCCCAGCACAGATTTATCTGATTGCCAAACCCTTCCTTCACCTCTGACAAGACGTGTATTAATCACAACTTGTGAATGCGTGGAATGCCAGGCCTCCACCGTGGTTCGGATCCCACGTTAAACTGTAGGTCCTCCATTTCATCTNAATGCGTGGAATGCCAGGCCTCCACCGTGGTTCGGATTCCACGTTAAACTGTAGCTCCTCCACTTCATCTCGCAATCACCGTACCATTACACATTAGCTTAAGTGCGTGTAACTCAAACGGGTAGTAAGACGCGGTGCTAATAATAATAATAATAATAATAATAATAATAATAATAATAATAATAATAATAATATAGTTTTCATATAATGAATATATTTAATATTTTCACTTTTTTTTTGCGAAAATTGACCAACAGATATCTCAACTTTCTCGCATCTATTAGAATAAAATCAGAATTTGTTGTTTAAGGTGGGAGTGTAGGTAACATGAGACAAGGTCATGTTTTTTAAAATTTTTGTATCAAAATGAATTAAATCAAATAGAATTAAAATGAATAAAATATAGTTCCAAGGGAAATATATATAGTTTAATTTTACTCATATGGTGTTGATATCAAAAGTTTTGAATGTTTGTCATGAGCATAGTGGCATTAGATGTCAAACAGGTTGCTGACAAAAAAAAGTTTGAATTTTGAAGTATAGATCCAGCCTTCTTCTGCCAATTAAGTCTTGATGGGCTCACCAGAGAACATTTTAAGGAGATGTGGTTTTTTTAATAGTTATCACAACATTTTTTAAACACTTTAAAGTTAACATTTAAATCCTTTAACTAGTCTAATCTTTCGCCTAAGTTTGCGTGAAAACAATCATAAAAAATAACAAACCACTTCATTTAATACTAACCTGGGATTTCTAAATTTCTGAAACGCTTCTCAGTGACCTATAATGGATCTCCCTTAAGACACTACGACAACATTAGTCTGAAGAGAGAACGGTTAAAATCCACGTCGTGGCCTGTCAATATCGAATCCTTTCAGGGTAGTACGAAGGATTTCATTTCTATGGGTGATAGAAATTTAAAACAATAAATCCAACAAATTACTAAATATTAATCAAGAAAATGTATATCCAAACACACACCTAAAACAATGGCTCTCTATAACTACCAAAATAAAATTGACAATAATAGCCAGAGCAACAAACATCCCACAAATACAACACTTATTGTTCCCGTTCCTGTCCACCTTCTTCTACTCCATGTGAACCTTAGAGTTTACAAACCTGTACAATGGACACGGAACTACTTCACTCAATAGATTTAACTCAATCAAGCTTCATCTATCGATGAAAATAATTTGCCATATCTATAAACAGTTTTCAATGTCGATACTACGATATTATATTAGTGTGCACGTACAATAACATACTGTGACACAAGTGTATTTCTTTTATTCTTTTGTTGTTAACTACTACTGTACTTTGGATTATTTTAGATTTTGGGAGGGAGGAGATATAACTCTAACACTACCCCCTGCACACTAACCTGCTTATTTTCATATCCACCCCCTTACTCACTCTGATAAGAGTGAGTAGTGTTTACGGCACATTTAGTACCTTCTATTAGAAAGGTTTTATAAAACTATAAATCTTAGAGTTATATAACGAATATTGAACTTTTACACTGTGTCTTACTACTTACTCGTCAATAGTTTACGCTGATTGTGTAGACAAATAAAGTAAAATTTAGAATAAATGTTTCTAAATTTGCGGCGAGGGTTCGTGATGAACAATCTATCAAAGAAGTCACTCCTATTAAATCCTGTTAAAACTAGACACAGACAATAATATTAGATGAGCCTGACTTACAATCCACGTGCCCACAAGGGCTGGTAAAATGCAAGTAATATTTCGAAATGAGATATGATTATTTTACAATCAATCGTTCCTAATACAAATATAATTATATGTTTATTAATCTTCCTACTAACTAAACTTTAGCTCCAAACTAGGTTGGTTTGGGGCAATGGGAGGGAAGGAGGGGCTGAATTACACGTTGGCCTCCCGAACAATACGAGGGAACTTTGTCTATTTAAGTTGTGGGATTTAATCTAACAAGCAACTCCCTGGCGTGCAATTAAGTTTCATACAGGAATTTGCTTGGTTCTGTTTCTTTCTACATAAATCGCCTTGCTTGCAATTTGCTTAGGAAAAACTAATTATTTGTAATTGTGTAAAAAAGAAAGGGGGAAGGGACGGTTGGAGGGGTGAAATTTCAACTTTTTATGTGTGATACTCGTTCCATTAAGTCAACTCAATTTTAAATTAGGATACTTTGTATAATTGCTTCCACGCTTCAATTAGTTGAAAAAATTAGACCAGTTTGTTAAAACTTTAAGATGAAGCACGCAACCTAAATATTAAAAACGTGAAACTATCTGGACGCGAATCTATTCTGCAACCTACACCCTTTCAATAAACATAAAATTGTACTAACTTTTAAAAGATAGCTCAGCAGTAATAATACATTATTTGTTAGATATTGTATTTACTGCTCATTATAAATTGAAATACTAAATTTTAGTGTAGATTCGTAAACTGGGATCATTAGCTACTTAAATTAACATAGCGTAACGTATTGGTTTTTATTTTTAAAATGTAAGAATGGTGTACTTAAATTAACGTAATATATTGGTTCTCCTCGTGTTTTTTAAATACAAACATTCACTGTGCCTTAACATAGCGTGACGTAATCAAAGATTTCCCCTCATTTTTACTTTCTCTCTATCTTACAGGTAGAGAAAGTATGGTGATCGTCAAAAAAATCGAACTCGAGATTTTGATGAATTTTGACGTTTCATGACTTCCTGAATCCGAAAAAGTGGTTTTTGAATTTCCGTCCGTCTGTCTGTCTGTCTGTCTGTCTGTCTGTACCTCCAACTAGAGCCTAAACTATTTTACCGATTGAGCTGAAACTTGATATCTAGGATTTTCATAGGGTTGCCGCGAGGGGTTTTTGGAATTTGATATCTACCCCTAAAATTAAGGGTAGTTTACTGAAGGGAAAAAAGAGAAAAAGTCAATTTTCTCAAAATCGGCTCTAA